>BOSO01028845.1:0-25384 GCA_018403395.1 Gorsachius goisagi
GGTGTTGTCCGCAAACTTACTGAGGGTGCACTCGATCTCACTAAGTCATTGATGAAAATGTTAAACAGCACTGGTCCCAGTACGGACCCCTGAGGGACACCACTCGTCACCAGTCTCCATCCAGACATCGAGCCATTGACCACTACCCTCTGGATGCGACCATCCAGCCAGTTCCTTATCCACCGAACAGTCCACCCATCAAATCCATAGCTCTCCAATTTAGGGAGAAGGATGTTGTGGGGGACCGTGTCAAAGGCTTTGCAGAAGTCCAGGTAGATGACATCCATTGGTTTTCCTTTGTCCACTGTGTGTCCATGTGTGAGCCAGAGCTGAGACCTGTGTCAAGGAGTCTGGGCACCTCAGGAAAAGATGCGTGGCAGAACCATGGTGTCTTAAGACTTATGTCTTAAGTGCCATTGTTTGAAAGGAACCTCTGGATGTCATGTGGTTCAACCTCCTGTTCAAAGCTGGGGCAGCTCTGAACTCTGATGAAATTGCTCAAGGACTTGTCCAGTCAAGTTCACGCAGTCTCCAAGGACAGAGATCTCCCAGCCTCTCTGGGTACCTGTTCCTGTGTTTGGCCACCCCCACTGTGAAGAATGTTCTCCTTGTGTCTAACTGGGATTTCCCTTACTACAGTTTGTTTGTTGCCTCTGGTAGCACTCTAATCAGCCCTGGCAGAATTTAAGTATGAACATGGGGACAAGATAGAGGGCTACAAAGGATCACTTTTGCTGATAAAGAGATGATTCCATGTCTGCCATTGTAGCTGTGCTCCTGGGCACCTTCTTGTAGACTTTTAGTCAACTTTTACTGATTTAAAAGCATATGAATGAAAGAGGTTATAATGGTTAAATGTTTTAAGATTCTGATTTGAAATAGAAACAACAGAGAAGGAAGATCCAGGAATAGATGAGCATCCAGTTCTTTAGTAAATTGGCTGATCTTCACAGGGAAGGGGTATTTTTCTTTATTGCTTTCTAAAGACAGCATCTGCAAACACAGGTTGGCACCATGTATCATTTAGCATCTTGCTGACAGTGCATTTCAGCATATGAGCACTGGCATCTACTGGCAAGTCCGAGCCCCCTCCGGGACAGCGGGTGTGCTCAAACAAGGATAGTGGAGGCCATTGGGAAGGAGAGAGGATGCACTTAGTGCAGAGCCTGGAGCAGAGAGTGTCGTGGAGGATGTGACAAGGCACTGTGCAGCCGGGGGTGTTTGGTTCAACTTTTTCATTTCTGAACCTGCCTTCCTGACATCCATGAACTCTGCTTTTTCCTATCCAGCAGCTGACGTTTAGGCTCCTTCCATTTCACAGTTCTGGTTATTTTATTGTAGATGGGCAAATGTGAAGCTGTCGTGCTCCTTCCACTTAAGAATGGCACTGTAGGGCTCATTCCCCCAGTGCACCCCTTTATTCACTTTACCCCTATCTTATTCACTGTCCATGTTCTGTTTGAAGGGATGTTGAAGCCAACAACTTCTAAAATCCCAAACCTTTCAAGATTTATATGTCTCAGGCTCTACCAAGGGCTTTACTCTCACACTTGTATACAATACTAGGTTTTATTTTCCATACAAAATGTACTTTGAATGAACTGCTTCTCTGAACTTCCCAGTGCCGTGGAAGGATTTTGGACCTCCCCTAACCCCAAAGATGGTGGACCTCCCTGAGCAGCTTGTGTCTTGGGCTCCATACATGTGTAGTCAGGAGAACTTTGACAGCCTCTGAGATAGAAGGCAGACTGGATGAAATAATGGATTTGCTTGAATTGAAAATACTAAATACTATAAATTCTTCTCTCTGAAGTACACCACTGTTAACAGAAAAGCCCTTTCCAAGCTTCTGGGACCAAGATTTGGGCTGAGACCAAATGGAGTTTACTATATAAAGATAGGGAGATAGGTTATAAAGATCATCCAGCCATAGAAACGAAAGAAATGTACTCTGCAAGTTATCACCAGTGACCTGAACTTCCTGCAGTAATAATGAATGCTCCCTAAAAAGTCACACCAAACAGTCAGCAGGAAACCCAGAGGCTAACATTTGGTTTCCAATGCAGCCATCAAACAAAGGCGTATAGCAGATTGCTAGGGAAAAAAAGTGTTAAAGGGAAGAAAATTTGTAAAATGTGGCAGCTTAGATGCCTTCTGTGAAATATTTTTTCAAGTTGCATGGGTTGAAACAGATGAAACATTGCACCTTACTTGCATTGTACCTTGCACTTCCTACTGCAGTAGTAAGGAATTTTAGATAGTTCAACTGTTAGTTGTGCCCATGAATTATGACTTCGCTGTACTGAGTATAGTGAATTTAGTCAGTTCACAGACATCTGTCAGCATATTAGGAACAGGGTTTCATTTTTTTACCAAGGAACTGCTTCAGTCTTTGAGAATATTTTCCAAGGAAATATTGAATATTAAAGACATTATTATTTTTCATTTATTTTAAAGAAGGTTTCAAAATACTAAGGCATAGTACTATACACAGGTACAAGGTGGATATATATACCAGGAGTATATGTATATGTAATACAACACAGATTCTGGCACACAAAACTTCAAAGAACTCATGCAACGAAACTCTACCCAGAAAAGTGGAGGCATCTTTTTCCTTCGAGAAGTATGGCAAGTGCTTTAATAACACGTGATGTGTGTACCTTGGGCTCCAGAGATCCCAAGCAGTGTGGATATAATACAAGAGCTCAAGTAAGATCTGTGGCAATGGATTCTGCATCAGTTTGAGTACTGATTGTGTGTAGCTCTGAACGGAGCACATAATTATTATCCTCACTGTTATTTGCATAGCAATTAATGTTATGATAGCACTGATGTTTTTGAGGTAATGATTTAATCCAACCATTATGTTTGACTCTACTTTTCACAGAGATTGCTTCCAGGAGTTCCCTATAGTCTTCTCACAAATGTCCTTTTGTTTCTGTAAATATTAATGCATATATAAAAATAATTTTATGGGTAAATAGAGCCCTGTGTTCTTTCCATATCCGTGTACCTCAGGCAGGGGAACAGTTGGAAGAACAGGTTTAGGAAAGAAGGCAAACTGCTCTGGAAGAGGATTATGGATGGACAGTAGTTAGTGTGTACAGTAAGTAATTCAGTGACTACAATCATCAAGGATGTAGCTGGACTGGTTTATGACTGGCAGATGTTAGTGTAAAATGCTGACTGAAGCTCAAGGAATATAGAGATCTGTGAGAATGTGTGGTTGCCAATCTAGAGAGTCACACAAGAATCATTGCTTGACTGTAGCTTATTCTTTCAAGTTACTTCCTAGGCTTGTAGTTTTTAGCTTTGTAGGTTTTTTTTCTCTCTCTCATTTGTGAGCCTGGGGAGGGGAAAATGCAGACTAAGAGGAGGTTTAGTCTGTAATGATCAGTCCATTTGAATCGCCATTCTGAGGAAACTGCATGATAAACAAAAAAAAATGTATTTAAAACTTTCAGTTCCTAAAGTTGGTATCTCACAGTGGCAGATCCCACATCTCTTCTTGCAGTGCTTCTTCAGGTGAAATGAACAGCCTCTTTCTCACAGATCCAGAACTGCTTTGTTGAACAGGAGTGTCTGGCATAAATAATCTGTCCATATAAGGAAGCACAGAAGTTGTTGTCATATAGAATAACCCTAGGAAATTAAAGGATACGGCTTAATGATATCCCGGTGACATCATGTGATCTATATTTGACCATTTGTAATCATACTGATATGCCACTGGAATGCAGAGTTATTTCCCCCTTGGAGCTATTTTATTTGTACTAGGTGGCCCTTTTGGGTCTGGCACGTGTGATTGAGCTGTACTTTGCCACCCATTGCTCCTTATACAGGACACGAATTCAGAGCTCCATAGCAGATACTATGGTCCCTGTGTTCCTTCGTCACTGCAGATGTGACAAACATGGGAAAGTAAGAGGAAGCACAAGTCTCATATAATTTACTGCGGCCCATCAGATACAATAATGCTGGTCCTAAGCTATGAAGGCTTACCAATTTGTTGCTTCTTTTGAAAAAGCTGTTCCATCCTCCCAGTACCAGGCACTCCTTTGAGATACAAATGATAATCCAACCCAGTAAAACTCTGAAACCTGTGGCAGAAAAACCTGTAGGTATGAGAAAATTATCACGACAATGTTTCAAAAATAAGACCTAAGTTCCTGTATTTTCCAGCTGTGAAGGTTCTGCAACCAAGAGAGATAACTCTTACTCAAGAGAGGAACCTGTTGTCCATGGTTGTTTTCTATGAGGTAGTGCTGACTATTCTGATTATGAGATCATTCAAATACTGTTGTTTATTCCATTTCCACTAGACAAATGTACCCTGGATCTGTAACAACACTGCTTTTTTAAAGAAAAAAAAAACCAAACAAAAAAAAGCAGCTTTATCTGGTCTGCCTTTAGGTATCTACACTGCCTTTAGATATCTGCAGTTTAGCTATAGATATGGGACCACCATTTAAGCCCCAATTAGAGTCAGCAGATATCTGGCCAACGGATCCAATGGAGCCTGAGAAGTGATTCATCTCATCCTGTGGGAATGCTACTGAATAGTGACTGTGTTGGCCAGATCTCCCACTGACTGTAACAGAGCCTGAGGAAGTAGCTCTGAAGTTGCAGGCTGCATACACTGTAGATGCCTGAAGTTAGGTGAGATGAATCTCCGCCTAGAAGGCAGAGCCTGTTGGCTAAATACAGGCCTTCAGCACCTTTTGAGTTTCTCCAACCTGTCTGAGGTCTTCACATATGGCTGACAGACAAGACCCAGAACCTATGGGAGAACTGTGCCTTGCTGGAGGCCAAAGAGAATACCCTCAGGCACCCACCTCAGGTTCCCCTAGAAACCTATGCTTAGGCACCTGAACTATTCCCTAGGTGTCCAAGTGCCACCGAAGAGGTTCCTCAGCATCTTAGCCTGTTCAGATCCTGCAGATACTCTACTGCTGCTTAGCAGCATGTTTAGGGACTCATCCAAAATCTAAAATTTGGCTTAAACTGGTCTGGCCTCAGTCTGGCTGCCGCTGCATGTATCAAACATGGAAGAAAAAGCAAGCACACAGACATCTGGAATCAAACTATCCAGGGATTTATATAGCATACCAAAATCATCTCTTGAAGGTGTGGTGTTCAGGTGTCTCCCAACAGTGTGAACCACGATTCGGATCTCAGGATGCTGCTAAACTCAGTAATAAACCGTTTCCCCACTTTCTATTTTGTCTCTACCCATCTGATTTTCACTTTAAGAAAAAAATCCCAAATGTCAGCCTTTATGCCTTAAAATAAAAGAGTTGAGAACCCCCGTCTGGAAAAAGGAGAGATATATCCAGGAAAGCTTGTTTCCTCTTAAAAGTGTAGGTAGCAAACAGAAAATAAGGATATTTGGGCTTTGTGTAAGCTTAAGAGGTGTTGAAAAAGAGATTCCCAGATATGTGTGTACAAAAAGGGAAAATATGGCCTTGATAGCAAATTACAAGTTTTTCATTAGTCAGCAGAACACCCCCAAATGAGTAAGACTACTTAAAATTATGAATTCCTTAAACCTTTTCCAGTCATCATAATATAATCTTCTGATGTTTAGCCTTTGTGCCATCATTAACACCACTCTCTGGGGATATAACACAAGGTCAGAAAACAACCTTGTATAGTTGCTTTATAGTACCATGGTGAATCATCCCCTGTCTAGGTTTCACATAGATTTGGGTTTGATGCTGGAATCCCTCAGTAATAAAAATGGTGGAAAGAGATAATGAAAAAACATGCATTCTGTGTGCTGGGTCTCTCCTCCATGCTGATAATATACAATTTGTTTTCTCTGTGAAAACCTAAGTATTAGCTAATTAAGGTATTTTATACAATGGCTTATTCTATTTATCAAGATACATAATTTCACTATTTCTCTCAGCAAACAATTTAGAAAGTGTTGCAATTCTTGTGACAGTCTTGTGACTTGCAGGAAGGCTACCTGACCCAGAGAAAATTAAATACGTGTACTGTAAATGACCAAACTAGTTTCTGCATGCAAGACTGCTGGAAGTTAAAACACCTGACAGAAAGGAATGCACAAGGTTAAGACTGTACCATCTTTGATCTGTCTTTTAGCACAAGAAGAGTGGAGTTTCTTGAGGAACAGAACTTCTGGCTTTGCTTCCATGTTTTCTTCTGCTTTGAAATGTAGAAGCAGTTGTCATCTCCACTGTTTTTCCAGCTTGCCGGACAGAGAGCACAATTTGTTTCTAGAAATCAGAGAGAGTATTATGCAGACCTGCAAGGAATGCAGGGGCTTGACTGAGAAAAGATTAAGGGCAGCCATGAGTCAGATGAGCTCTTGATGGGTGAGACACAAATTGTTTTGCATGTTAGTGTACACCTATCCATGTCTCAAATACTGCCACAATTAAAAAACAGATAGTAATCAATCAGATCTTTCCCCCATGATTTTATAGTTTCTCAGTCTGAAAAGGGGGTGACTTGTGTTTGTTTACATAACAACCACATTTACCATTTTTCTCCTTCCCTTCAAAACACAATGCTTCTCTCATTTCCTGCAGCTTCTTTCCTTCCTCAGGATCCTCAGAAACCTGAAAAACTGAAGGGCATGAAAGTGTTTACCAAAGATTGGTTTTCAAAATTTGTAGCTTTAATTGTAGCTTTAATTCATAGCTTTTGGCATTTTTTTGATTTTTTTGTCTACTTCATTTGTATGTCCACCATTGTATGTACAACATCCACATTTTCTTCACCAGGAGGGTTGTGCAGCACTGGAAAAGGTCACCTAGGAAGGTGGGGGCATCTCCACCCTTGAAGATTTTCCAAAGTCAGCTGGACAAAGCTACAGGTGAGTTTACCTGGGGTTGGTGATAGTCCACCTTTGAACGGTGGGGAGGAAAGGGTGGGTGTCAGAGTAGAAACCTGAAGAATTGCCCCTTTGCTAACATTTCTGTGATGCCATGGACCACACTGAGTATTCGTCCTGGGCACTTGCAACTGCTTCCCTCCTGCCTGGGGACTTTCTGTCTCTGCTTCCAAATGTAATGGGGCATCATCTTTGATGGTTAATTGAAATTTTTCTATGGAAAATCTGCTGTAACCGTTGGGCAAATGCACCAGTCACAATGCTTTGATGCCAGGATTGCCCTCCCTGCAAAAAGCTTGCAATCCAAGAAAAAGAGGGCACTCTTAAGTGTGAAATATTCCACTAACAGTCACAGGGGGGCACCGTTATCCAGATAGTGTGGCTAACGAGATGAGCTTCTAGCTGTGAAAATTAAGCATTTCAGAAATGGGTTAGGGTTAGGGTTAGTCAGCAGTTAGGGTTAGGTTTTAGGGTAAGGGTCATTACTATTAAGGTTAGGGTTAGGCATTAGGTGTTAGGGTTAAGGTTATGGTTTAGTGTTAGGGTTGGGATTAGGTTTAGGATTTAGGCTTATGCCTAGGGACAGGTGTAGAGTTAGATATTAACTTTAGTGTTAGGATCAGGGTCATTAAGTTTAGAGTTAAGGTTAGGGGTTTAGGGTTAGCGTTACAGTAGGGTTAAAGTTTAGGGTTAGGGTTAGTTAGGTTTAGGTCTTGCATTGCGATTAATGTAACCCTTAGGGTTAAGGTAACTATATGTGCAGATATTAGTGATCCTGGGTGACCTGTTCTGACACTCAGTTGTAGGGGGACTTCTGTGGGAGAGCTGTGCTTTTGCCCTTTTTGCCATATTATTTCCATTTCGGCGAACAGAGACACCATAGACAGTCTGTAAGGGGAGAAGAAGCAGTCGTACAGCTGGAATTCATTCCCACAGCAGCAGCTTGGGACACTACAGTACTTACAGAGGACCAGCAGGGCTACCAGCCCTGTCAGCAGCACCAGACACAAAGCAAGGAAAGCAAACGCCACTGGCTGCCATATGGAAGATGAGGCAGAAGCTCCTGGGACAAAAAAAACCCAAAACCAAACATTCAGCAACAAAAATAGCAGCTCTCCTCACCACACAGTAGTATTACCTCCACTCTGACATCACCAGTTCACCTTTACCCTGTCTGCAGAGCTGTTTCTTTTCTTACTGCAATTTTTGTTATCACTTACATGAATTTCCTGCAGTCATTTTGAGAAACATTTATTTATCCACTGAGAATGTTAATTAATTGAGGGTCTAGTGTTTTAGTGTAAAACTTCTCATGAAATAGATAAACAGATTAGATTTTGCGGTTCCCACAGTCCTGAAAATAATAAAACAACATCCCCACTTTGAAAGGGAAAAAATACCATCTAGTTTCAGATAATCCATGTGATTGTGGTTTCTAAATGATTGCAGTGTTTGAACACTAAACTGTGCATCTTTCTTCAAAATTTTCATTGTGGTTCAATGACTAATCAGGAATATAATTCTCCAGGATTTTATTGCTGACTATCCTCTGATTAAAATATTTTTGTTTAAATATATGCAATTTTCCCATTTGGGAAGCATTGCTCTGTAATTTTCTGTAATACTCTTTCATATCTATTTAGAGTCTTCAGGTTAATTGAGAAGTATTATACACATCAACTATTTTACTTGTGCCCAGTGCATCACAGCAAGCACGTCCATCAAACTAACCTTTTGTTAGGTGAGAATAATCACCCTCCAGTGGTGCCCAGAACTGATAGACTTGGCAACTAAAACTTACATACCTAAAGTTAAGGGAGACGACCCTAACCCTCACCAGTTAAGGTCATTTGAAGAGATTGCAGATGACACCACATTGCCATGGTGATTGGTATGCTGGAGGGCAGGGATTCCTTTTAAAGTGACCTAAAAATCCTAGGAATGAGCTTGTAAGTACAAGAGCTCAACAAAGGCAAATGTGAAGTCCAGCATCTGTAATAGAACAACTCCATGCACCACTACAGGTAGGGGACTGACTGGGTAGAAAGCAGCCATGTTTCCGGGTTCTGGTGGACAAGTTGAACATGGGTCCTCAAGTGCGCCCTTGTGGCAGCAAAAGCTCACCAGCACTGGGCTGCATTGGCAAGACTGCAGCCAGCAGGTTGAGAGAAGTGATTATTCCACTCTACCTGACAGTCATGAAGCCACGTTGGGGTACTGTGTCCATTGCTAAGCCTCACCGTTCAAGAGAGATGTCAGCAGGGAGTCCAGCAGAGGAATACTGAGTTGGTCAGAGACCTATATAGAGAGGCTGAAGGACCTAGGCTTGTTTAGCCTGGAGAAGAGGAGGCTAAGGGAGGACCTAATTTCAGTCCTCCACTACTTAAAGGGCTTTACAGATGGAGCCAGACTCTTCTCAGAGAGGCACAGCAAAAGGATCCAATACAACAGTCACAGGTTGCATCAAGGAAACTTCCGATCAGATGTGAGGAAAAAGAATTCTTCCCCTTCAGCACTGCAACAAATGCCCAGAAATGTTGTGAGATTTGCATCCTGGAGGTTTCTAAAACTCAAGTGAACAAGGTCCTGAACAACTTGATCAGACTTTAGAGCTAGCCCTTTTGAGCAAAAGATTGGAAAAGATGAACTATAGAGGTCCCTCCCAACCTAATTTGGTCATAAGTTTATCTACTTTACATGTTCTCTGTGCTTATCCAAAGGCCATTTTAAGAATTTGCTGAGCTTGCCAACCTGTTTCTTTCCAGGAAACTCCGTCCCTAGATCACACTCCCTAATATTTTATCCTTGGTTTTCTGGCTGCTGCTTGTCAACAGATTCTCCTCCATCCTCCTTGTCAAGCAGTCATTCTTAATGGATAGCCCTAGATCTTTTCCAAACAGCACCAGAGTGATGTTAATTTAGTCTTTGTCTTCTCTACCCATCCTGCAAATAGCAGCAATATTTATTTCACACATAAGCCACGTGGTGAATTTATGAGCAGCAGCAACAATACTCAAGTCATCATTTTATGGTCTCAGGCATTCCACGGGCACAATCTACTCCCTTAGTTAACACTCAGCTCATTTATAGAACAACTTTGAGTATAAACAAATAATAATATACTCCTATCAGAGCTTACATTCACTGATAAATAGGGTGCCTTTCTACTCCCTGTAGCTGAGGAAATTGCTCCCATTTCCAACGTCTGCATTATCTGATAAAACTATAGTGTCTTCCTCTCTTGTAGTGCCCTGCTGTAATAAATGAGTCCTGAAAAACTGAAAAAAAAATCCATAGAAAGGTGGAATTTGTCTTCTGTGTTGAAGTAAATGGAAAAAATAATTGGACTAAAGATAGGCTTCAGAAAAAAATATTATCTGTGATCATAAATAATAGCACACAAGACCCTATTGTGGTTATTCTTTCTGCTTTTTCTATGAACATTTATCTAAGAATATACTATACAGGTTAGAAAGATTCTAAAGCAATCAGCATGAACATGTGAATTTAAGTTATGCCCGTATTTAGACAGAAAAGCTAATTTCCATCTGTACTTACTGTCTACTGTAACACAACTGGCAGGAGCCTTAAATGCAGAAGTTTTTTTGCTGCTCGAATATCCAGGAGTAATAACTGAAGCTGAGGGTCGTAAATTTAAGGCGGTGTAGCCTTCCTCATCCTCCATCTCTGGCTCATCACACTTCTTTCCTGCAATAGCAGTACTTTGGGAGTAGAAGCACACTGCAGGGAGACCAATGCTGAGGCGACAGGAATGGTTCATGTTTCAGCATTTCCAGTGAAACCACAGAGGAAGCTGGCTCTGTTCTGATTACTCTGTCATTGTAAAAGTGTAGAATATTGAAAGCATGTTAAGGAATTAAAGTGGCACTGTCAAGCATGGGTGCTTTCTTCCTGAATGTGAAGATCCGGAGTCTTGGTTCCTGACTGGAACCTAAGACTGTTTCATTTAACTATCCACCTGATCTGATCCTGCAAATACAGCAAAAATCAGGATATTCTACCTCTTTAAAATGTGATAGTCCAGAAATAGTTGCTATTTTGAGATAAGGTATGAAAGATCATACCTTGAACTACCGAAAGTTCATGTGTCAGGGCATAAATACAACACATCAGCTGCACTGAAAGCAATAGGCTGAATATCCATACACTGTTATGAAATAAATGAAAAATGAAATCATTTTACTAAAATTCACTGAAATAAATACTAGGAGGGGAAAAGCTGAGCTGAAAGGATGGTGACGCCAGGAGCTTGGTGGGCAGTCATTTCGTGACTGCTCAGCCTGTGTCAGAGAAAGACCAGACTATACTGAGGAGCTGTTGTACTGTAGACAGAAGTCACTCTGCAGAAGTGGCTTACCCACCCTCAGTCTCCATCTCTAAGCTCTTCAGAATGCCTTGCACCAGTGCTGAGCTGTAGTTCTTAAACATCTTCAGCGACTAATTCTCCTTAACAGAGCACTTGCCCAGACATGATGAGTCACATTGTGGTGACAGGGTGAGTCAGAAGGAAATTGCAAGAGAGGAATTTCTGTGGTAGCTGTTCCTGCTCTTGTGTGTAAAGTTCAGCGTCCCCCATTTGCCAAATAATATCAACAGAAATACAGTGTAATGACTGGGCTATCCTTCCTGCCTCGCTGTGCAGATGATAGATTTTTTTCAGAGCAGAAATATCTCTGACTGCATCTATTTCTTGCATTATATTTTAGTTGTATGCAAAGTGAAGGCGTGAGGGAAAAGCTGGGAGTAAAGGGTGCTTAAAGTTTTGTTATACAGATGGGCAAATGAAGAGTAACATTCACTGTATATTCATGGTGTATCCATAATATCCTCATAAAACCTTCATGCTAAATATGGTGTAAAAATCCTTGTCTATCAATTAGGCCTGAAAACTGTATGTTGGCACCTCAGTGTAAAAAGGGCTTTTCTGCAGAGAACTGGGAGTCAAGTATGTCTATGCTAATGAATTGGGTTGCAGGATTTTATGACACTAACCTCTTCAGTCTTAGCAAATAACTTCTCAAGCATGTAATGACTCTCCTTTGGGGAAAATTTTCTCTAAGCTGATTTTACTTCTGGAGAGAAAACAGGAGGCAAAATAATTTTCTTATATTATTTTTCTAGCTCTGAATTCAATAAGCAGTCTTAATTATATCACTTTTTTTGAGTCACCTTTTAAACCAGAACCTTGGTTCTGCTCCAAGAACAGAATTAACAAAGGCATTAAGATGGAGCTTCAGCATGATGCTCTCTGTTCTTGTAAGGATCCAGGGCAGGCAAAATGCCTTGTTTTTTCAGACTGAAATGAAAAGAAAGGTAAACGAAGGCAGGAAGTTTGGGTCTGCATTTGAACACAGCCTATTGTCACGAATGCTGATTTAGGATCCCACTGAATATGTTAATTTGTCATGAATGAGTGACTTTACACAATTTGATTTAGTAACAGTTTAGAATTTACTTGTGGCAATTGCGGGATTTGATTGTGACATTTTAATAACACTCAATCATCAGATGATTTACAAAATGATTAGACAAAAATAATCAAAACAGCAACTTATTTAAAAATTCAAAGATGGCAAGGTTCAATTTATTACTGCATGGAAGAAGTACACAAAGGAAAAGTAATTTTCACTTGAGTGAGAATGATTCACAGAGAGATAGTGGGTGCAGGGGATAAGGAGGACCCTCCTGTTGAGTCACGAGGTTCAGAATAGACCCCCTTGCTTTCTAAACTCCTTCTCAGAGAGGAGTCTAGGTGTGGCTAGGTCCAATCTTAGTCTCAGACTTGGTCAATGGTTTATATCTAAGGGTAATATATATATCTATATCTCTATATCTAGTAGCAGTATAGGATTAACTTTATAATTGAGTCATACACCTACAAACTACTAAAGTGGGTTCACACACGCCTGCACACAGACATGATTTCCTCTGCCCTGGGTAGGAAAGAGCCAGCTCTGGAGGAGCGGCAGCTCTGGCTCCACGTGGGTGGGGGCAGGAGTTGGCGGCAGCTAAACTCCCTCACGTACCAATAACTTTGTAATTAAATCATACATCTACAGACTACTTAAATCAATTCACGCATGCTTACACACAGACATGATTTGAGAGGAAGATATATGTAAAAGTATACTGGTTAAAAATTCCCCTCAAATTCAGTGAAATACTCACATCAAATGTCTTGGCATTTCTCAACAGGTGAGGGTTGAGCCTCAAGGAGTGAAGGGTTTCAGCCCAGGCTCCACTGTCGGTCTTTGACGATGGACCTTCGATCTTAGCAAACTCAAGAGTGTGCTAGCTCTGAGGTGTCCCACTCAGAGGGAGATGCTGGTTGCATCCTGATGCAGTCCAGGAGAGCTCAAAGGGCCCCACTTAGGACTGTGCTGTTTATAGGGTCAAGAGATGATTGGCTTTAGTCATCAGCAAATTTCCAGTCCTGGCCACAATCAGGTTGATAACCACTGGCATTCCAGTAACGGTACCGCGCCACTCAGGCTATGATTCAGATAAGGTATGTTCGGAGGCTATCAGGGTAACTGATTGTTCCTGTTCTTGCGCCCGGCCTCAGCCATGTAGGTGTTTCTGGTATGGACAATGCCACCTAATTGTCTGACTCCTTACACCAAGGCCAAGGTCTGACAGGAGTTTCTGAGATCATAAAGCAGTTCAGCAGAAAATAGCAGGGTGGGGGATAAACCACCACCCCATGTATAATGTTGTCAGCAGGCTGGACATAACAGCTGTGTTTATTAACCAGAATGTGACCTTGCAAATAGCATTAGCTAGAGTTTATGACGGGGGGGGGGGGCACAGCAAGGAGAAGATTTTAGATATGGGAAACACACTGTAGTGTGTAACTGTGATTAAAAAATGCCATCTCAGCAAATACACAAACAGTACATTTCTATCTCTCTTCCCTTGTAAGGAAAAGCTCCTTTCAATAGGAAAGGGGATACAGTCAGACAGCACATCCTTAAGCCCCACCTGGTTACACCACCACCAGGGCTTACACTTTTCTAGTTTCAAACTTGCTGGAGGATGTTGTTTGCTGCAGCACTCCAAATGCCTCTGGTGAATGGTAGGACACTGCCTGCCTCCTCTCTTTCTTCTCTGGGGTGATTTTTTTTTGATGTTTCAGTCATTTTTTTTTGAGGAGAAGCAGCTGGCTCCTTCTGTTTCAGTAGCATGGCACACTGTGAAACCATACCCCAACCCCACCTGCCTTTAGAGTTACAAATACAGCTGCTGTACCAGAGACTGCTTTGGGGCTGACAGTAAATTGACCCAAAAGACCAAGACCACAGCAAGATATGGTGTAGCCTTGTGGCTGCCTGTAGAGTGGGGAACTGTCAATCCCAGCTCACGTTTGTCTTCAACAAACTGCAGGAACACCTAGGATTTGCTCCTCTGCTCATAGGTATGCCTCATGAATGAAAAAACATCTTGGAAATATCTTTCCTGTTTCCTCACAGTCATTCTAATGTAAGAGAAAACAAGATCAAGAGTTGGTTTTTTTCTTTTTAAATTTTTCTGGCAAATTACAGCAAAGCCCTTCATTATCAAGAAAGGATGCACCATGAATACAGTTTGGGATACCTTCCACATGAGATTTCTTATTTCAGTGTAGCTGGTATGAACAAGGGCTGTGTCTGCATTGCAGGACAGAAGCACTCCACATTTTTCACCCCCAAAGGCAGGAACAGCTAGGAGACGAACTGAGAGGAGCAGCCAGGAGAGGTTATGTGAGAGATGTGAGTGATGAATGTAAACAGCAGCGAGGAAGAAAAATACACTAAGGTTTCTGGAGTGTGAAATTGGTATTTGAAAATAACACCCAAAATGTTCATGTTGGTGATCAGAACTGCTGTGTAGTGCTGAGATAGGTGAGCCACTAGAACAGCCCTTCGAAGGGAGTGACTAATGCTTTAGCAGCCCAGCTGCTACACCAGTGGTAAATGATCCACAATAAATAATCTGGGATGCAATCCACAAGGAATACACAAGTTTACAGAGAAGACCACGCTAGGATTTTGTGGACTTTTTGCTCAAATCAAAACACTGTTATGGGACTGAGATTTTGTGTTTCAACCTGACTGACATTGTTCTGTGGAGATGTGGAGGGAGACATTTTGTTAATTTACACCGCTTGGCATACTTTCACTGTGGTTGGGTTTGTACACCCTTGCTCAACACATTAAGTTAGTAGCATGGCATTCCAGGAAATAACCTGAAAGTACATAAAAGGAGGTTCTGTTCATGCCTCTGACTGAACCCTAGCATAATTCTTGCAATAGATAAAAAAGTAGAAAATTAGAAAAGTAGAAAAGAAAGGCAGAACTATTACTAGGGGAAAAAAAGGGGGGGAAAAAAAAGGAAAAAAAAAAAAGACAGAAAAAAAGAACTAACAGTGCCAGGAAGAATTATAAAGCATGGGAGAGAGCTAGACATTCATAGCTAAGGTTATCTTAGTCTGTGACACGTGCACAAGACTTTATGAGGACTATGAATCTTTGTGCTCCAGAGCAAATATGATTATTAATACAATTCGGGAATACCTTTGTCCACTTTCTGAGGATAACTGTGTGTGTGTTGTGTACTCCATTCTACTAGTTTATTAAAGCAGCCAGATCAACAAGACATCAGAAACGTCTCCTGAATGGAAGTATTTAATCTTCATCACTTGTGTTATGTTACAGCTGTACAGTTACGAACTGACAAGTGGTATTAGGACCGGATCAGCGGATGCTGGGAGAGGAGTGGTATCTTTACGTGCTTGCCTTGTCACTGTGGGTTTTTTCCTGGCCATCACTTTTGGCCATTTTGTCCATCACTTGTATTGGTTAGAACTGAGGAATCATTTGGCAGTTTTGGATATGAAACAACAGGCTTGAGTTGCTCCTGGAGCCTGTCACCATGCCAGTTCCCTTCGTATGAAGCTATTTTTACATATGTCTAAAAGAGAATGAAAACAGGGAAATGTAATAGGTCTGATCCAACATATGTAAATCCTAACATGATAGTTCTGAAAAACAAAATAATGAATTCCAACCTTGCAGAATGTCTTCTAGGTTCTCATAATCATTTTGGTCTGACAAACCAGTCCTCCTGCCAGTGGTTGTTACCTCGCTGTAATTGGATGGCGGGTTTTTCACAGATATAGTGAAGCTTGTCATCACATGCTGTCGTGTATATGGCAGTATTATGAAAATATCCACAGAGTCTGTAGCTGTATAAATACCTCATCCTAGGAAAGAAGTATCTTTATTGTTACATCTCACCTCATTCAAATGGTGCATCCTTGCCCCTTCCAAAAAGAACTGTCTTTGCAAGAATTACTTATGTGGCTTTCACAAAGAATATATATCCCGAACAAACAAATAGTTTAGTGACATCATGCACTAACTCCTGTGAGGCTGACCCTGTCCTGAACATGTCAACAAGTGCCCCCAGCAGACTCTAAGGGTAGATCTTAAACCATTTCTTGTACCTGACAGTAAGAAACAATAACTCCTGGGTACTGACTGGAGAGTGTCGGTGGCTATTTCAACAGAAATGTTGGAAGAAGACTGCTCAATAATGAAAAGGAAAATTGGCAAAGCAGGTTTGAAACCAAGAACAATGTTGTATTTCTGAAATAACATGTTACACAGAAGTGAAATGATTCTAGAGAGTAAATAGTGTCATATAAAAATTAAACAGTATCAAATCAAAAGCATGAAATGAAACACATTTCCACTGGAGTTTTTTCCATGTGTTCTCACTGAAACAAGGTGTCAAATATAAGAGAAACATAGGACATTTATGGTCAATCGAAAACTAAATTGTTGAAATAAACCTTCAGGGTACTTTTTTTTTTTGCCCAGTAATAGTGCCTAGACCATCGTCCAAGCAGTCCTATGCGAGGCCAAGAAAAATCTGGAATGGAGAAGTGAGACCCAGAATACAGAGAAAGCTGCTCAAAAGTTGGCTGTTCAATGTTCCCTTTGTGTCAGAGAAACTGAGAGTTGCATACAGATGAGGACTGACTTTATGAACTGCAGGTAAGCTGCCCACTTACCAAGACTTTTGTTCTTCTGTAATAGCTGTGTTGTCTGTCCAATACCAGCCTTTAAGCTCCTCTCTAAATGTTAATCCAATCCAGTATTGTTTTCCTGGAAATTTTTTTAACAGTTCCTATGCAGAGTAAGCACAATTCAAAGCAGATATTCAAGAAAATATTAAAAATAAATATTTAGCCTCAGAAGTTTAAAACATTGATGGAAATTGCTTTAAAGAGCATAAATACCACAAACTCTTAACCTGTCAGAACAAGTTCTGCTCTTAGAGGGAAAGCCTCTAAGGAGAAATGATAGTAGAGCTATCTTTAATCAAAGAGAAGATACATTTATAGTTCTGAAGAGCAATGTCACCCTCATGAACTTGTTTTAAACCCTCTTGGTGAAACACTGGATCATTCTCCCCCCTTTAGTCATGAATCATTCCTCCTCTTTTACTCTGTCCTTAGCATTTGTCAACAGTGAAAAGGAAGCATCTGCAAGGAGCTGCTGGATTTGATTTGTTGAACCTTCACACTTGACTCTAGCATCGTTAACTTATTCCCAAAAGCTGGACCATGACAAGCAGAGGAGGTCTTAAAGTTAAGCATTTTGTGATACTCTGTTCTTAAAAAATGCTCTGAGCAGAATAGGTAAGAATGTAAACTTAAATAAGCTGCCTTTCTCACTGCTGCCTGAGGGAATTCTCTGAAGATTTGAATTAATTTTTTTCTGTTGTTCTCCTCCTTCCTTCACTTATCATTGTCACTCCCAGTGCACTTCTCCATTTTCTCTTTTTCCTCATACTTCTAATTCCATGACAGCTAGTACAGACTGTACCTCACAATCTTTGCTGTTACCAGTTTGGGAGGGTGAGAATAAAGCTACTCCCCTTTTCTTCTGGGAGAAACCTTATGGCCTGCCGCTTAGTGAGAGGTGAATGGGCATCTGTCAAGTGCTGGAGAGCAGACAGGTCCAGCCCCTGACTGCTAGCTCTTGGGACATCTTTTCTGCCTTCACTCTTCCAATACATCTGCTGGCATCCAGAGTCAAAAGCATTATTTCACTCTACACCTGGCATTTTCTCTTCCCACCTCAGTTGTTTTTAATTTACCAGAAGTTTAGGACAGATTTCAGCAACTTGCTGCTAAGTCTTTTAATTTTGGTTTAAAAGATGAGATCAACACATCAAAATGGGGAGGACTATGGTTTGCTTATGGGGAGACCAGGTTTTCAAACTAATGTCTTACCAAATCCTTGTATGGATCTGTAATACTTGTTAAATTAGTAAAATCACTGCCCATCACAAAACAGCCATGAACCTGCTTTCACCAGTCATCCCAGTAAGTAGCCAGCCACAGCAAGCCGTGGCAAGATGGGCTGTCTCCAACCGCCAGCCCCGCAAAGGGCAGTGCCTTGTGTGGCAATGACCAGTCCTACTACGCCTCAGCACTGCCCAGGACAACCTGATCACTGTAGGAAAACTCCTGCTCACAGTACCATTTAAGAAAATTATGTGTGAATTGAGTAGCTGATAGGGTGCATGAACTTCCTCCATGCTGAACAAGAGTGAGAAACCAGTCCATACCAGCTTTGCTGCCTCTTTTACCAGAAGAATAGTAGAGTTTTGTGAGGAACAAAACAAGTGACTCTGTTCCCACGACTTCTGTTCCTCGGAGTGGTAGTAACATGTATCTCCACCTTCCCACTTCCAGTTTGCAGGGCAGAGTACACAGTTCTGGCCTGGAAAAGGAAAACCATCACCCCATTTCTGTTCCCAGGCTGTCCCTCACAGAACATTGCTGTTGGCCTGCGACAACATGAGCCATAGGGACTGAGGATGTTTGAGATGGTCCTCATTCAGTCAAAATCCCACTGTGGTCCCAGAAGGTTCAGGTAACAAAAGAGATGAAAATTGAGTCATCTCCCTGTCTCTCCCATTCCTTTAGCACTGGGAGGAGGTTCAGGTATTGCAAATGGGATTTCTTTTGCCTACTTTTAGGTTTCTACAAAGGTGACATGAATCAACCCATCTGGATTCCCATGTTAGTCAATGGACAGAAGTAGGTGTGTCTCATGCGTGCTTTTTCTGTCATTTCAGGTGTCTTTCTTGGGAGGAAACAGATTGTATCCTTGCACTACCAATTTCTATTAATTAAATAAAAGGGATACCTAGACAGCTTGTCTGTGGAACAATATCCGGATAAATGAAATCCCACTTCCTGACAGTCACAACAGGATCCCTTTGACCCATGCCCCTACTTTTCGGCGTATAATTTCTGACGAGAACTAATCCTCTGGCTGTCTCGTTGTCAGATGCCAGTTAAATAACCAAGCTGTGGCAAACTGATTTCAGAAACAGCCCTGCACTGGGCACAGTCAAGAGACAGGGAGTGAACTCCCCGGTTGGTTTAGCTTTGCTTCACCGCACATTGCTTCTGACTTCAGGAGATTCCTGTCTTACCTGGGGTTGGTACTAGCACACTGTCCTGTCTGTGGAATGCTGTTCACACAGAGCACAGTAAGTTGTTTAATTCTCAGGCACCACTGTAAAACTGTCTTACCATGTGCCGATGAACATGCTGTAGAGATCCCTGAACTAAGGCTGATGGGAACGGGCATGTTCAGAAGGCATCTCACAGTACCCTTTACTTGTAGAAACTAAATCCTGAAGCCCTGGTACCACTGCCAGGCCCCCCACCAGTGCACATATGGCTCACCTGAGGAGATAGACCTGAGTAGACACAGAATACACACTTCATTTCCTTCCCTGCCATGTTGAAAGATAAGCCCTCATCAAAACTTGTTGATTTACCGTTATTTTTCAGTTTTTTCCCCCCTTCCAAGCACAGCTGATTTCCTATTGCTTGCAGCATATTTGAGAAATTTGCATGGAGTTCATTCTTTGTCATGTTGAGGTCTCTAAGTTGTGTCCTGTAGTCCCTGGGAATCTGGAAAACTGAAATTCACAGTAAGACATTCTCCAGTGCTAGTGCTGTCCTTCAGAAAGGGTGTGACACAGATAGGGAATGTCTTACCAAATCAATAAACCATTGGGGATAAATGTTACTTGCATGTAAGGGCTGCCAAAATGGAGAACATTTCCACAGTGGATTTCTTACTATTTGGCTGTGAGTGAACAATAAAATTAAGGTGTCACTTGTAATCACATATTTCCATTGTGCCTCGTTCTCTTACGTTGGTTTGTAGGCTATGCTTTTTTCCTAAAAATGTGAGCTTCAGCTCTGGATCACAGTGGAGTTGTTGCAGACGGGAGGTACCTGAAGGCACAACCTGTTTACTGTGACACAAGGCTTTTCCCTTCCCTTCAGATCCAGCATTATCAAAGGGGAATTCATTCCATCCCTTGTCAGTACAGCAGGATTGTGGATACAGTTTTTAGGAGTCCAGACAACGGCAGCCAGAGCAAGCAGTGAATCTCCTACCCCCCCCCTTTCCAGCTGCCCTCCGTGTTGCTTATTTCTAGCCTCATCACATTGAGAAGAGGAAAAAGATGCTGCAGCAAGGGAAAATATTTGGTTTGCCTGGTTGCCTCTTCTCAGCTGAACCAGAAATTGCACCTGAAGGAGATGTCAGTCTGATGTCATTTAGTATCTTGACCCCCCAGCAAACAGAAATGCATTAGTACTTACGTAAAACTGCCAGGGTCACCAGCGCCATCAGCAAAGCCAGGCACAGCGTGAACAAAATCAGGACTACTGGCCAGAAAGAGCGTGATGAAGTGGGAGGCCCTGGGGAGGAATTCAGTCATGAAATGGAGGTGCGATACTAAGAGAATGGTATACACATTAGCCTCATTAAATCACAGCCATCTTTGTGGTGCATTTGTCAATAAATAATTGTTTTTACTTTACGGTTTTATATCCTTGCTGCAGAGTCTCTGCACACAGCAAAAGATGCCCAAACAAAGTAAGAAAGTGAGAGATCACAACAGCTCAGTAGAAAATGTGGAAAGCCTTGGTCCTTTCGAAGGCCATGGACTATGGCAAAAAAGATACTGAGAAAACTAGATATTGCAAAATCTAGAAAGTTGATTGCTGAAAGCTGAAAACAAATTTGTACTGTATGCTTGTGGTAATTTGTGATGTGCAGCATATATCTGTGGTAATCTGCTTAATTTGAGTGCTATAGTAAACTCCTCTGGTACTTTATGGTAGTTTGAGATTTGTAGCTAGGAATTCACAGAGAATTTTTTTGTAATAAGGGTTACAGCCTAGATACAGAAATAAGCAGTCAATGAGGAGAAAAAGAAACAATCTTTTCCTGAGCAAAAGAAATTTTAAGCATGCGGATCATCCAAAAGAGACCTTGTTTATAGGAGCTGGAAGATTTAATGGGTTAAGCTGCACTGAAGGAGGGAGAAAAAGTATTCAGTTTGTCAGGGAAGCACTAAATCTAAGGCGGATATTAAAATTGCCACTATATGGACTTTGTGGACAGCTGCAACCAGCTTGACTTAATTCTTTAGGCAGTAGAAAGAGAATATGGAGAGGAAACTACTAGCCTAGAAAAGGGAAAGGGGTATTTAAAATTGGGGACTGAATTGCTGAAGGAGCAGGAACAGAAATTTAGTGTGTCAAGTTGAAGGAATGGGAATAGAAACTATGCAGTCTGCCCCTCCTGCAAATAAGCTGTGGTCAGCTTCTGTGAAGCGACCCCGGGCAAAATGTTGTACAAGACCACACTCTATAGAAACTCAAGTTGATGAATTATAACAGGTGAAAGAACACTGAGCAATGGATGTTGTCTTGAACTGGGGCACGGATCACTGCTAGCTTATATTCAACCTCCCATTCACCATAAACCCCAGGTCCTTTTCAGCAAAGGCCTCCACAGCCAGCCTGCTCCCGGTCTGTACTGCTGTCTGGAATTAGTCCAGCCTCAGTTCACAACAACTTGTGGAGCTTCATGGGATTTCTGCTCACACGGTCCTCAAGTTTCTCAAGGTCCCTCTGTACTGAAGATCTACCACTTGGTAGCATCAGCCACCATCCCTAATTTAGTATCATCATAAATTTGCTGAAGACATGCTCCGTGTCATTGGTCAGGTCATTGTTGAGGATATAAAACAATATAGGCTCAGTATTAACCCCTGAGGGACCTCTGCAGGACTCTTCCAACAAACAGATGTTGAGCCATTAGTTACTGCCCTTTGAGCGGGTCGTCCAGCCAGTTTTTAACCCACCTAACAGTCCACCATCCAGCCTATACTTCCTCAACTTTAAAATGATAATACTGTAAGAGACACTTGCTAAATATATATTACATCTACCACGATCCTTGCACCTGCATTTCATCATGGAGTGCAATCCCAGCATAAGGAAGTGCTCTAACTTCTCAGTATTGCATAAAAGAGAAATACCCAGACCCTTCATGATGAGAAAGAACATCTCCCTTCTGCATTATTTTCCAAAGTCTGATCTCACAGGCATACGACAGATACACTCAGAGATAAAGCCCGCACAGGAGAATCACATACCTCATAGATTCTAACAGACTTAAGGACACATTGACTGCTAGGCCAAAGTACTTCTGTCCATGCTCTGAAGCTGAATATTAGGTACCTGGAGAACTTCACTAACAGAAATTTGACTCCCCTAAGGCAGGCTGCTAAATAAACTCACATAAATTGGAGCTAAAGGGAAAAAAAAAGTTTGTTCATACCCCTACAAAGTCACAGCCCCAAGCTGAAGATGGAAAGCTGAAGACTGTCCATGCTTCCTGGAGCTTTTAGATGAGAAGAGATGAAGATTTTGTAGTTTGAAAGTGAGATTTCATAAACAAATAGAAAATATTTTCTGGGCAGCAATATGAATCAAGACCAAGCAGTAGTTTTAGCTTTGGCTGTTTTAATTAAAGTATTGCCTCAAGAGTTTCTTTAGGTAATGGTTCCCTGTGCTGTACTTTGTAACCTCACACAGCTTCTGCAACATCTAGCACAGCTGAAGGGGCTTTGGGCTGGGTCCTCCTTCATGTACAGTACTCCCGTGGTCCTAGAATGGATATATCTGTTCATTGTGGTTGTTTCAATTTGTTGTTTGTGAAATAATGCACAGACTGTGCTGTGCCCTCTCAAAATGGTGCTTTCTCATCATGAGATATGCGTTGTCTACCCTGGGACATAGAAGCAGGACATCTGGGGTTTTACACTGGTGTCGCTGGATGTTAAAGGAAAATAAGCCCAGAGCTTAACACAAAGTTCATATTTTTGCTTTTTTTTTTTTTTAGCCCCATATCATACTTTGGCAATGCTTAAAACAGTAATTAATATAACAATGTTCAAAAACATAAAAACATTCAAAACCACTGCTCTTTGACACAAAATTCCCCAGAGAATTCATTCTGAATCACAAGTAAGTTGTCCTCTTGTTTGTAAACCTCTGCTCCAGAACCTGACCCTACAAACAGCCAGCACTTTCTGTGTTCTTTGTTCCCATAAGTTGCGGCACTCAAATCTAGAGCTCATCTTCACAAGTACTCTTAAGCAATTTGATACAAATTAAGTAAAATCAGTTTCGAATTAGTATTTAAAATACAGTATTTAAAATGCATTCAGCCCTTTAACAGATACAGCCTGAACAGTTTGAAAGACTGGTGCCTTAACTCAGGCTAGAATTTCAGAAGTGAAATAGGGTGTGTCAGTTAAAGCTAATTCAATTCTAAGCTTGAATACAAATGCATGGAGAAATTAAATGGAGCAGATCCACTTTAAAAATTAGTTCAAATTAACTCTTTTGAGGTTTAGACAATTAGGACTATTTGTGAAGCTTAGTGTAACTCTCAGTGATACACTTTTCCACGAAATAATAAGATCACTACCTCAGGCATACCTACCAAACTCTAAAAAGACAGAAATTACAGTAAAAAAAACCCAGAACACATTTGCAACTAGTATAACTTTTCTGATAGTAACAAAGCTAACAAAGGCCCCTTGAGCATATAATTAAAAGTATTTCCCATCCCATCGACATTAGCAAGAATAAATCACAAAAGCTTCATAGATACTATACCTTTTCCCTTAGTATCTTCAGGCTTTCTGATATTATTCAGTTCATAGGTGTTTTCAAATTTCAGATTGGCATATGTTACTTCTTCTGTCATAGCTGGTAAAAAGAAAAGCGTCAGAACAAATAGGTAGAAAAGGATCTAGCATTTGCAGCTAGTAAGCTAGGAAGAAAATCTACCCCTTTGCGGGGTTTCCTTATACTGGCAGACACAAATGAAGCAGTAAAGACATCCAGATACATCTGAGCTTCCTCAATCACAGTACTGCCCAGAAAATGTTCCTCTCTCACTCACTGCTGTATTCACTTCCTTCCTCCTTACCTCACTTCTACCCTCCCTGACTGGCATATATTTATTTTCGCCATTACTGAAGAAAATGCAGCCACTTTTATAGAACTCTGTTAGAACTCTTCTTCTTTCGGAAAGACAATATTTAATTCCTGATTACACCAGGTTCTGACTTGAAACACAGAACTGATTAAAAAGTTTTACAGCTTTGAGGCTGTCCTTTAGTTTAGGCAGCTGTTTTCAGCAACAGATTTGTGATCACACTTTAGTTTTCCTACTGGAAACAGAAAGCAAAAAGCAAACTAAACAAAAAGCAAAGTGCTGAAAGCAAACCAGAAGGTAGACTTGCATCTTAAAGCTGGCAAATTGCTCTCTCATCCAAAAGAAGCAAGCACTTGTGCTTGAGGTTGGCACCTCAGCTAGGATATGTCAGGGTGTTGGCTCTTACCTTCCATGACAGCTTCCCAAAGCGACCACTTGGTCCAAGAGCTCAAAGCCACCAAACTAGAAGGACCTTTTGAAAAAGGCTATGTCTCAGATGATATTTTCTTCCACTCAGTTTTCTAGAATTAATGTTTTATTTCAATTTCTGGAATAATTTTCTTTATTCTTTGTTTCTTCTCCCCATCTATGGCATGAGGAAAAGCATAAGTTAACACTCAGATTTTGAGACTGCACAGTAAAGTGAGTCTTCAGGAAAATACATTACATGTATTTCTGTTGCAGAGATGGACACAGCTGTAGAAACTACCTTTCTCTGAGGTGGACAGACAATCCTAGAGAGGAAAAGAAATGACAGGGGGACCTGGTTCACAGAATCACAGAACCACAGGATCACAGAATGGCAAGGATTGGAAGGGACCTCAGGAGGTCATCTAGTCCACCCCTCCCGCTAAAGCAGGTTCACCTAGAGCAGGTTGCACAGGACATCATCCAGGCGGGCTTTGAATATCTCTAGAGAAGAAGACTCCACAACCCCCCTGGGCAGCCTGTTCCAGTGCTCTGTCACCCTCAAAGTAAAGAAGTTCTTCCTCATATTCAACTGAAACCTCTTAGGTTTCAGTTTGTGCCCATTGCCCCTTGTCCTGTCGCTGAGAAGAGTCTCCATCCTTGTGACTTCCACCCTTAAGATATTTGTATGTGTTGATGAGTT
>BOSO01028846.1:0-32116 GCA_018403395.1 Gorsachius goisagi
GTACGGTTGGCCTTCTGGGCTGCCAGCGCACATATGGTTACAAGTTTTTCATGTTTAGACAGTCTTTCCTGGATAAGATTTCTGAGATACAATTTTTTCCCAAACATTTTGTTTCATGAAACAAATTGATGTTTGGTTTTATTTGGTGCTGCTTCAAAAGGGACTCTTAGCCTGAAATAACGTGGGCTTTTCCACAAGGTGGGAATTTGGTTTTCTAGGCCAAGAAAGCCTATATATTAAGGTAAACTGGGATATAGCAGTACTGTGGCAGACAGTGTGCCTGTTATGCAGGATCCTGATTAAGTGAGCACAAGGCACAAAGAGACACAAGAATTATGAGGCACAAGAACTATGAAGCGTTTTGAGCCATTCTGTCCTCTGCACAAAGGGTTTGTCCTGTGATTTTTCTCTTATTCTTTCCAATGCCTAAAATAACCATATCATTAGGCTGATTTCCCCCTCACTCTCCCAAAGTGACCAACAAGATTATATTTGTCTAGCAATACAAGTTTTGACACTTTCTGTCTTCCAACCTCCTGTCATAGTATGCTTCCTTATAACACATTGCTCGGTGCTCTGTAATAAATCTGTCTCCCTTGCCTTCATCCAACTATCCCCATGTTGCACGGGCCCACCTGTTGAACAAGCATCTCCGTGCTTTCTTCTGTGTGGATCTCATGCATCATTCAACCTTCCCAAACCTAGTCCTCGCTAAACAAAATCCCCACTTACTTGTTTTTTTGATGTCTCTTAAAACCCTTTGATGCTTGCCAAAAACTTAATTGATTTGTACAGACCATCCCTTCACCATTCACTGATGATCTCTGTCTATCACTGGACTGTGACTTCCTAGGGTAGGAGCCAAATTTTCTTCAGCAAAGAGGCTAGTACAGCAGTTTGAATCACTGTTTCAAAAAGAAATGCAGTGTTTCAGCTCTAAATGCTAGTTTGGGGTAACAAAGTCAACACTCATTAATTTCATGGGCAAACCTCATTTTCAGGAGATTCAGATTTCTCACTTTTCCATTTTATCCAAGTTTTACCAGATTTTTATTATGATTTCTTACCACTGTCCCCCCCAAATGAGGATGTTCTGCTAAAAATGGCTTCCCCATGTGTCCTTTAGTATATCATGCCTCACAGAAGCAAGGCAAAGGACGTTCAGAGGATGCCACCAGCTGAGAGACTCAATTTCAGAAGAAAACTTGAGAGGTTAAATGATACTGAAAGTTGTTGAAATGTTGCTGAGTATTTAGACTTTGAGAGACTATGTGTACAGCTTACAAAAGCAGTTACAGTGTTGTTGGATTAATGAGTGTGTTTTTGCTGTGAGGTAAACTGCCTTTGTTCAGTGGATTTTCAATTTACCGTACCAATCTGTGCCAGAGGAAGGATGGGTGCTTGCAAACATGATCCCACAGCAAAAGGATGAATAAGCGACAAGCATTTGCTCCCTTAAACGCTGTTGCTAATTTTGAACATTTCCTTCTATTTTAAATATAGCTTGTTTTATGAACAAAACACAGTCTGTGTAAATCCCAGTTTTCTCCCTCAGGGATTTCAAGGCAATCTCAATGTTTTGGAGTTTGGAGAGCGCTGGATTGTACCTGGACATCAAATGAACCTCACCTGGGGTGGCAGCTCTTTGCAGGTGCACTGTGTTCAACCACTCCGTGCTCTTCTACTGGTTTTTGTGCCTGTGCTGTGAAGTCCTCCTGGAGTGAATGATCCAGATATACCTCTGGTTTCATTCTGGCGCTGAAAAAATGCAAATACAAACTAGCATGGGAGATGTAACACACAGGCCTGTGCTTCTTATCTGCTAGATGTTCTATGAGAAGCAGTATAATCAGATAAAGAAGCAAACCACCAACCCAATTAGTAAATTTAACTTAGACCGTGTTAAAATATTAAGGGTAAAATAAATGTAAAAAAAGGGCAGGAAATGCAGGGTTAAGGTGCCCCTTCCATTTTATCCTAGCCCTGCTATGTATAGGGGCACTTCACCTGGGAAGTGACCATTGTGAAACAGTCTTTGGGATAGAGTTTCGCCTTTTAACTCTTGCTTTCCTGGCTCATGTCATTTTAAAGCCAGTGTATGTGACCTTTTGGAATCCTGTTTTTTCCTCCCAGTTTTCAAATGTGAGTCTAGAATTATTTATGCAGCTTTTCCTTACAGATCCTGACAGATGCAAACTATGCCATACACTGAGCATCTAAATCAAGCTCAAAACACACTAGCCCAACAGTGTTTATGCTGCCAATTAAAGGCATCACTTTTTTGAATTATATAGGGAGTGAAATGATCTCTGACAGCTGTGAATTGCAGAAAAAGGGCTCTATTGTTCAAAGAACTGCCTTTAATATAGAGAAACCCTTGCTAAACTTTTGATTCCCAAGTATGGCAAACATTAATTGGCCATAAACTTAACAAGAATCAGTTCACTCATTCCACAACTTTTGCTCCACTCCCCCACTTTCCTTCTCATTACTTCCCATTAGCCTCTCCTAGCAAGTGCTTAACTCAGAAACACCCCACCCCCCACATTCCCATGTTTCCATCTTTATGCCTTCAGCGTTCTCATACTATTTTATTTAGCTCTTTCAGCAGTGCTTACTCTACCAGATGACTTCTACGAAAAACAGGCTGGCTGAGTGCAGGCAGCCTGGCAGACTCTCATGATTTTGTCCTGAGTCTTGTGCTCTACTACTGTGCTTCTTAAAATCCAAATCCCAGATATGTTTTAAGCGGCGAGAAGCTAATGTTTCACTCCTTTGAGTGTAGCTTTCTAGTCTTTACAGTTTTAGAGAAAAGATTAAAAATGTTACCTGAGCACTTCCTAGAAAAAACAAAATGTGAAAAAGCACCAAAAGGTATTGCTTTTTTTAAACCTCATATTCTTTAAGCCAATCTCATGATTTTGGGATTCAGATTTCTTAAAGGAATAGAGATCTTGCACTAGACTGAAACTATATGTATAAATCTTTATCGCCTAGTATTTGCCTAGTGTGCTACACAGGAGAAGATAAGCATGGATTATCATAATCACAGAGAAATCCACTTCAGCATTCTCCTTTTTCTAATAAACTTTGAATTTTACCGGCAAACAGGAGACATAAAGTGCAGGAGATATTTTTAATAAATAGCTTCAAAAAGCTAACAACACTACTTTTTGGCTTTTCAATAAGGACTTTCCATTTTTTAGGCTTGTAAAGGTCTAGGAAGTATACACAGAAATCTAGAGTGCAAAACTGGAAACAGAAGAGAATAAATATCAGAAAATGCTATGTGCTGTTATTTTGAGTAGAGATGTGACCATTATGCTAATTTTATATATGACAAAACATATCTCAAATTCATTCTGGACGTCGGTGCAGGAAGAGCTGCAACATGCTCTGGACTTGTTCTTCATGTGGATGCACAATTTAGGTGTATTCTAAGATCACCAAGTGAAATTGGGGCCATTTGTGATAGCTGCTCTGCAGATCCATGCTACTTGCTGGGCCCCTTCTGAGTGAACTATCCAAAAGAGCAGTAGTAGGAGGAATTAAATTACATGCCTGGGGCCGCAGAAATGGGGACAGTTCTCCATCTCTGTTTTCTCCACCCCTCCTGTTAAGAGCTGAATGAAGTTGCCCCTCTATTTCTCTGCCATTTTGTAATATTTTCTTTTCCTGTGTCATCCTGTGCTGTAGATAGATAGTCTGCAGTTCTGCATTTTTAAGCATTTAGTACCTCCTGTGGCTAGGACTAAGCTTCTACTATACTCTGGTTTTCTGTTGCTGATCCTACCAATAATATCTGCCCTGTGAAACAGGGGAAGTGCTGCTCTTAATGTCTTTGTGTTGATGAGAAGAGTGTATGTATCCTGCCTAAAGCTTTCCTTTTCATATTGCTTCAGGGCTGGAGGTGTCCAACAGTGAGTGATTTTTTTACAGAAAAAAAAAAGAAGAAAAACAGTCAGAGGTAAATTACAAATCACCTAGGGGCAGATATGCAGAAAAGACAGATGATACTAACCAATATTGCACCTCTTTTTTGTTAGATCAGAATTGAGATATTATTTTAACCCATTGCCTGGTGTTTGCGACTCATGACCAGGTTGTCTGTGAAGAGTTCATGAGGTGTTAACATCTGCCGAGAACCAACACAGTGCTCTTGACTGATCTCAAATTACTTATAATTGATAATGGCGTGCCAGAATCTATTGCTCTGATCCATGGCTGTTCAGTATATCAACATGAACAAAGTAAGTGTGATAGTTAAAATGATGCTGCAGGTTAGAATTTGACAGACTTTTTTATTTATGACCCCTGAGGTAAGATAATAAACAGTTTATGTTAGTAATTTCCTTGTACAAATATTGACGTAAGTTTGACTTGAAGGCCTTTGCTAATAGCTATTATTCTCATAAATGTATGGGTTTGTGTTGTATTTATGAAAATGTTACACTTTATGTTAATTTGTCAAAGAAATTACTATGGTCTAGCAACTAAACATTAAATAGTGGTATACTTGCTTATCTATCATGCCAAATAAGAAATGAATGTGCTGGTGGATATAAAGGCAGAAAATTATTTTTATTCCCTATTCTAAATACAGGGAATTCAATTACACAGGACTGAATGTATGGCAGACACTGCTTTATGGTAATTATTAATAAAAATCACTACTTGATGAAGTGAATGATCTAATGATGAAGTAATGGTTATAGAGAACTTGTCATCTTTGGAAATCAGGGTTATTATACAAGTTCTTCACATACCAACAGTCAGGCTTATGGGCTAGTGCATTCTTGTTTTCCACACACCATAAAATCTCCCTTTCATAATGTTAAGAAATGGCATTGATAAGAAAAATAGGAAGACTTCCTCTTCCCCTCTCCAGTCCAATAATATATCATGTGGAATGTGAAGTACTATCTCTTTGGGCTGAAAAATAAAAGAAATATAAGAAAAAAGTAACAAAATACAGATAGTCTGCTATTAGGAACCACATATGTTGCAAGTCAAGCTATGGCAGGTAATCGTGGATCTGCAGCCCATCTGTTGTCTGGCTGTTCAACGGATTGCGCAGCAGTGAATAAGTCTTTGTGTTCTTAAATGTGATATTTCTCACACCAACTTAATTCGCATCAGTGAAAAGTGAATACCTTTCTGTGTTAAGAATGGAAGTCCAGCTTGGACACCAGCATAAATTCTTTCTCTAATGCCAATGAGGTACATAAAAAAAGCCCTTCCTAGGCCAGGGCAGGTGCAGACGTCTGTGCATGGTCCTCCTCAAGTGAAAGCCAGGGAGTGCCTGCATCTTTCAGGCAGCAGAGACCTAACTGGGGTGGGAGAGTTACTGCTCACTCCTTCCCTTCAGTACACCTCCTCCAGGCTGTTACACTGCCTCTGAGCAGACATTACCCAGAAGAAACTTCCACTAGCATTTTTATTACTAAAATAAAAAAGCGCTCTTCCAGAGACAGACTAACAGCCCTTCCTGAAAATTTGTTATTCCTTTAATATTCACAGTCTTGGCCTGGCAGGACAAGATCAGATGACTGGCATTTTAAGGTATCACCTTAGGGAAAGATTAACTGGTCCTCAGATGTCTTTTTAACTCTGATAAACTAATTTACAATTTAATCTACAGCTACACATTTTCTGGTGTCCAATAACACACCTGGGATACCTCACTGCCGTAGTAAGCAGGAATCCAGTCATATAATTGCATTACTACGAGTATTATTAGGATCAAACATCCCATCATAGTCCTCTGGTGAGGCAATAAAAATTAAAATGGGAGGATATTTTTATAGTATAACTTCTCATTACTTATCCTCATTTCATGCAGACTAAATAGCAATAGCATGAAAATGATTACCAATTGCTACTGCCTGACTTTAGTTTCATGAATGTAAAGCTTCAGCATTAATTTGCTTGGCTCAACTACTTGTGTACTATTCTCTCTCTTCAAGGTTACCTCTTTCTCTACATTGACTGTAAAGGAATCACAGGAGATTAGCTGGTAAATCAGCCGACTCAGTAATGCACTTAGTACATTTTCAACAGGGAGCCTCAAGATGATGCTTCCCATGGTTATCCAGAGAAAAATCAAAATCTAAACAATCAGAAGACAAACTGTTTCTGGGGTATTTCCAGATAAGGTAGAGCCAACCACTTTCAGGAATCCTTAAGTACTATTAAATAGCAATATTGACACATTTTAAATGTTGGGAATGTGTTTTCTAGCACTTCTCTGGGTAAAACTGCATGAAATAGAATTGCTTATCAGTAGTTGCAACTAGGAAAGTATGAAGTGGCCAAAAGGAAAAAAAGACTTTGCAAATCCATCACCAGTTCTTTAAGAGACTCAGTCCATTGTCCAAACCCTGCTGAGAATGGTACCTTGTTACTGACCCTGACTCCAGCATGCGCTTAGTGATAAGAGCAGCTCTACCAATCAGTGTTTCCCTTTTTCCCTTTCCCCTTTCCTCCTTCCCCCTTTCGTCCTTCCCCTTTCTTCTTTTCCCTTTCCCCTTTTCAGCTCTATGTGTGAGGACTAAGCTGCAAATCACACTTTTTCTTCTTGATTCCTCTCTCTAGACTCTTTGGACGTTTTCCACAATGAACTGGGTGCTTATCTTTGGCCAGGGTGAGATGACATTGGACTTTCCATCCATGACACCTGCAAAGCAGCATCTGTGTGGGCTTTTTGCACTTCCCTGACTTGCTTAGGCAGCAGGGGAGAGAGGGAAGAATGAATGCACCAGGCCTATTCTTTCCTTCTCCTTTGTTTAAACACACTGCACTAAGAAATGGACACCATCTGGCAAGGCTGCTAATGCAACAGAAATGTTGCTTGGTTGGCACTGGCTGCTTTGCCAGGACTGAGGAAAATCCTCCTCCTTAAGCAGTTGACCTTGCTCAGTCTCACTTTGGAGAATACCCAGGCCCTTGGTGGCTTCACAGACTTTGCACACTTGATCCAGAGCTGCTACTGGCTGTGACCCATGCCCACACTAAAGACGACAGGCAAAACAGTGAGAGCCGTGGAGTGCATGACAGGAGGACTTGCAACAAAGCCAACATCACTGGAAGGAGAGAGAGGGAAAAGGGAAAAGAGGGAAGGAGAGGGGAGGAGAGGCTTTGGGAGGGCCTAAGAAAAGCCTTCCAATGCCTGCTCTGAGCGTGAAGTTGGACTCACACCTAAATTATCTTACAATCCTATAAAGTGCTATACATAAATGAAAGGCATAAGGTGATCAGAACATTCATAAACTGTGGTCCTGTGTCCCAGAAGTCACTCTACTTTCTCATCAAGTTATTCTTGTCCAGTCATGGAGAGAAAGCTAAAAAGGCAGTGTTAGGTTAACAGTTGGACTTGATGATCATAAGGGTCTTTTCCAACCTAAATGTTTCTGTGTTTCTATGATTCTCTATAGCTCAGGTCCTCACTTGCATGAATGCCAGTCCTTGTTTTGATAGATGTACTTAGTGTCTGATAATGCTTCTATTTTTTTCCCCTTGAGTAAAGAAGAAAGCCCCAAGAAGCCACAGATTTACCTCCAAGTGAAAGACAACGCCTAGCAATTAACTTTATTGCATCCTTCTGTAGATTTCACTCAGAACTGCAAAGGATAATAACTTGGCACTTCCTGCTGCGCGTCGTCACAGAGACTTGCAGGATAAAGCCTGTGTCTGGGATGGATGGTGACCTGGATTAGTGGAAGAACCTGAGATACCACATCCATTCACATAGTGCCCTGGGGCTGCATATTTGGGCAGTGGGGCCTGACTTTTGTCCAAAGAACATGTAAGATGGAAAGGAGAGAAATAAAACAACACAGATCTGCTAACCAAAATACCCCATCAAAACACCCCCATTTTCTGCATGGTTGAGGTCATCAGTGAAAATAAAATGCCTGGACTGAGCTATGCATGTGTAACTGTGCATATTACAAATATCTTTTTTATTCTTTTATGCTCGAGTAGTAAAATTCTGGTAATTTCCCAATAGCACAATATATTGAATTCAGTGTAATACTTTTGCAAAATGTTGACTGAGAGGTTGACTTCGTAAACTGAGAAAATCCAAGGCAAGTAGCAGCAAAGTAATTTCTGATAACTGATCCAAGAGTTTCCAGACCAACAATTTCCTTGCCCAAATTTCCCATACAGATTCTGTGTACTAATGGAGAGGTTATCTCTATACAGTTCACAGAGAGTACTGGTCTTAATGGTAAATTCTCACTATGCAGATTAATGTAAGAAAGACAAAATTAAAAAAAAGTCTCTTCTGCTTGCTAGTGATTATTCTGTCTGACCTACCTTTAATGAGCTAAATTCTTACTAACAGATAATACATGTCAGATCCAGAACTACAATTTATGCCTGCAGTTCCATTGACTTCACTTGGAGGTACCCCTGTTCTCCCCCAGCTGAACGTGTAACTCCTTGAAGTTCTGGGAGGAAGTACATTACATTTTTCAGCTGGAAAATTGGACCCAAAACTTTCAGTCCTGGGCTCTGAGCCAAGCAGCATAGCTTTAGCCTTTCCCACATTCAGCATCGACTTGCATTTCACCAGCAAAGCCTGGAAACTGTCAAAAATCTCTCTAGAGGTGGATCTGGTCCTTGTCTACAGCTACATTACTGACACGTATATCAGTGCTTTCAATCCACTTGCAGTCAAATGGCTTTAAAGACTGTGGATACTTGTATATACATCTTTTAAAAAGAGAAAAACAGATGTCCTTACAGTCAGTAATATGGGAGTCAGTGTACTCTGTGTCACCCTTAGCTGCAGGTCTTTTGAAAGTTGGTCTGAAAGAAAGGGCTCGTTTTTTTTAGGATCCATGCATATGTTTTGTAAACAAAGAGCATCGGCAAAGTTAAAATGCACTGTGTCTTCGCACGCTGAAAATATCCTGCCGTTAGGTGGGGTTCAGACAGATGGACCTCAGATGCTGCTCAGGCCCATTTGTGAGCCTGCAGTGAGTTAAGTTTTCCTGCTGTTGATCACATGGACGGTACAGAGTAACTGCAATTTCTGCAGTGAGCAAGGCAGAATTTTTTATTGAGGGAAGGATGGACGCCCATTATTAAAAGTTTAAGTGAGTGAGCACCCCTTTCAGCATGAAATTCCAAGCTTTTCAGAGTCAGTGGGAATTTTGCTGTCGGCACCCCTGGAGCCTGTATCATCCCTGAAGTTCCTAAACCATGTGCATGCCTGCTGAAACCACAGTAAGCAAGGCAAGGCTTGCCTTCTTCACATGTCCACTCTATGGGCATTTGAGGAGATACCTGCTGAATAAGAAGGATTCAGCTCATTGATGAAGGTCAGAATTGCTGCATAAATAGCTAGCATTCACTGTAATTGCTATTTTTTGTAAAAGCGCGTTTTGGGATTGAAGCCTTGTGACCTCAGCACGTAATGCTCTTGCCAGCATGTATTTGCATCTTACACGTACACAAATTGCTACAAACCCCACCTAAAAACACAGAAAATACCAGTACTCAGGGGGCACCTGCAATTAAAAGCTGTGTCCAGAGCCTGTAGTTTACTAAATGTTAACTGGCAGGAAAGAGCCCCTGTGCCAGCGACGCCACGGCAGGGCTGGTCTCCAGCTCCTCACAGACCTGCCCTGCTGGGCCAAGGGCTTCACTGAGCCAGGGCCATCCACAGGCCCACAGCTTGTCAGGGCCTTGGCCCATCCCAAGTGAGGCGCCTGATGTCTGGGGCTGGGGCTGCCCTCGGCCCTGTGGCACCCTGATAGTGGCAGACAGAGTTTCTGAAGGACTTCTCTCATCTGTCATCAGTTTTGTTGCCTAGGGAGTCTGTGACAAAGTCTCTTTTTGGCATGTATGGGACAGAGACGAGCGGGAGCCTGAAGGTGGGAAAAAAGTAATCTGCTCCCCTTTCAGGGTGCAGCTGCAGATCTACCTCCCTCTCACCTTCAGAATTCAAGGAAACCAGAGAGACTGAGACAAACGCAAAACTTGCACAAAGCCCCAAACCAGCTTGCTTTGGTTCTCTGGCTGGAGTTTAGTGTCCACCTCTTGCTGAAAGGGAGAGCTCACACAGGTCTGTATGACCCTCTCATGGCAATGAAAAGCAAGGTTTGTCTGTACCGTCCTTGTCTACCGGCCCGTATGATGGGAGAAAAGTGTTTTATTCTCTGGAGCTAAAAGTGGCCACCTCCTTTTTTTTCAAACCACAACTGCTTGCTGTATTTCTTACATTAGCTTCTGAAGTCCTTCCACTGCCTTCACTCATCTGTACCTGACTGTGCTCTCACAGAAGTTGTTATAGTCCTTTTTAGCAAATCTTTTTATCAGATTAGCTGGGATGCTAAAATAATGACAGCATATATCTGGCTAAAGTGGTATTTACTGTCATTTGATTTCAGTGGGAGTCTGCCTGAGGGAATGCTTTTATTCATGCTCTGCAGATGGGGAATTGAGGCGTAGATTGTAAGTGCTGTCCAAAATCACACAGCATGTTTGTGACTGAGCTGGGAAAAAGGGCTTCTTATTAAATTATCAGACAGAAATAAAAATGAACAAAAAAAAAGCAACAGTTTTTTTTATATGACACACAATTAAATAGTGGAATTCATTATCACAGAGTGTCATAAAGGCCAAAAGTATGAATGGATTCAAAGAGGAATCAGACAGTTTCTGGGGGAAAAAAATCATTAGTCTCTATAAAATGTAAAAACACACACAACCTCCGGTTTAGTAACTTGCTAAATAGCAGGAAGCTGGGAGCTGGGTTTTGGCAGGGAAATGTCTACTCTGCTTTTGCTCTGTTCTCTTCTTCTAGTAGCTATTTTCAGATCTAGGATTCTGATCTGTATGTATGTGTATGAATACATATACATGTATAGATACACATATTTTATAGATATATGTGTATATTCTTTCTTTCTCTCTCTCTCTTATACAATGTCCTTATATGATGTCTTTTGAGAGCCTGCCCAAGGTTAACAAATTCTTAGCAGGGGGTCATGTGTTTCACATGGAGTCCAGTACATTCAACAAACGGATACACACAAGGAGGGAAGCAAAGAGAAAGTACGACCCAACAGGTCATCTTCAGGTTGAATTTGCTAGCATAAGAGATAAGCACGGCTCCATGTGACCAGCACTGCAGTCTTGGAGTCGGATGGCCTCCAGCCAGCCTGCAGTACAGGTGAAATCACAAGAACTGGGCCACGCTAGCACTGATGAGACAAACCTCACATTACAAGGCAGCAGTGCTGGATGCAGCTATGGTGTTGACATTTTGAAAGTCTCTATTTGGAGGCCTCACGGTAAGTATCTGTGGAGCTCAGAAGAGTCACCTTGGGTTGAGACAGGAGATCTGCAACTTTGGCTCATCATGCTATTGACACAATACATTCTGGTAGCCCCAGTGGAAGGACTTCTGTCCTTCACAGCCTGCATGGTCACTAATACTGTTACTTGTAGCACAAACACCCAGCTTGCAGTTGCCTCCTACTTGGAAACATTAGGAAGAAAATTGTTTACTCTGAAGTGTAATGGATGTTTATTACAGCAGCTATAATTTGGCCCAGAAGATTTAGAAATAAGGCAGTGTCCTTTCTGCTCCTGGCACTGGAAAGGTAATTTTAAACTGAAACTATGTCACAGGATGCAAATGGAGGGTGCTTATGAAGTTCATTGAATTTAAGGCAGCAGATATTCATCTAGATATGATTCTTTTTATCTAGATATGATTCTTTTTGCCTACATGCCATGCTCCATTTTAGAGAGGCATCCAAGTTTGCCTAGTCCCTCCTGACACTGAGTTATTTTCACTGTGCTCCAGTGGCTAAGTCCTCTCCGACTAATAGCTGCACTGTTCCTGCCTTCAGGATCAGAAGCTTTCAGTTGACAGGAAACTGCAATGCTCACCGCAAATTTATTGGAGAGTACTCTATGGAATGCCATGTTAATGGAGCATAACTCTCTCTATGAACAGAAACTAAAGAATTCTCTGTATAAACTCAGCTTGCTTTAAACTGTTTTTCTACAGTTTTCAAAACTCCCCATCATGTTTTTCTTTTGATTGCAGTTTTTTCAGCTGTCCCTTTTTGCAGTAGAAAGCTAATAGATGATTACATGAGGAAAAAAATAGGCATCCTATGAGAGATGGCAGAAAGGAACTCAGGTTTTTTTTCATTTGTTCTGGTTTACCTTAAGCTGCCCTTTGGGATGTGATGTTTGGCTGGTTGCTCCTGCTTCACTGCCTGCCTTCTCCCTACAACATCTTTTTGATGTGCATGGCATGTCCTAGGACATAAAAAGAGCTGGCAGACAGGATAGATAGGAGAAGGATGCTGTGAGCTTGTTCTGGCAGAGTTTTCATTGCATTGCAATTTCAAAGGAAAGGGAAATCTCTTCTCAAATTAAAGCTTCAGGAAAAACTTAACATGGCGTAAGAGCAACAGAATTCTTTCTTCTCCCCTCCCAAATACAATTAAAACAGATGTTTAAAAAAAAAAAAGTTATTCATATTTTCCCATGTTGTATGTACTATTTCTGATTGTGTTATTACTGAACTCAAACCCAAAATTGGCTAATAAAATGGCTAGGTCCCAGCTAGCAAACACTAAATAAATATAGCAAAGCAAGTTAAAGGTACCTTAGATTCTAAATAGTTGGCTCATTTGAGTAATTTAAAACATTTGTGTTATTTTGGGGAGGAAATGTATTTTTCACACTGTTTTTAGAGCTAGGTGAAAGGAGATACCCCTTCGAATGGCTGCAAAACATGAGACTGGACTTCACAAATACAAAACACCTATCCAGTTCTGCTGACTTCACTGGAACTACTAAAACCCAGTGCTCTGAAAATCAGACTAAGTATCTAACTACTCTCGGCCATCGTGGGGCATATCACCTTTGTATTTGAGGAGTAAAGGCTGATGGCTGAAGTCTGAACATGTAAATCAGCATATGGACACTATTACTGGAATTTGGAAGGGGTGAATTTTCTCTTTTTTTTTCCTAAATGACCAGAGTCTCATTCTTACAGGATTCATTATTCAAGGTCTTGCAGCTGTTGAAAGCATACTGCATTTGGAAAGTTTTCAATTAGTAAATATGGCAGAGACTTTACAAAAGGACATGATTTCAAGGTATTTCCACTAACGTGGCCAAAATCTTTTCATATAGCTAGGTGTGCTTTTCTGTTTCCAAAAGCAAAGGTGAACCCTTCTTTTCATGCACTTTTCATGTAACCTGGTTTAGAAAATAATCAACCTTTCCACTCCGTGTAACTTGTCTCTTCTCTGTTTGGGTATGTTTTGTCTTTGACATTACAGGAAGAATGAGCAAGTGTACCCTTTCAAACTTCAAGTTTTCCCTAGTATACCCTTGATCTACCATGATTTGACAAACTGGTTAACGAATTAAATCACAGTTGCTCACATTTAAAAAAGAATATCAAATCTGGGTGAAATTCTGTGTGATCAGACTGACCTTGCATGCTCAGGGAACATGCTGATATGCTGCCAAGCCAGTAAGCATGCACTGCAGTGCCATCAGAACCCCATAAAGAATTTAAACTTCATCTACTTTTGTGCTTTCATTTTCATTCTTTGCGAAGGTGAATGAAGTTTTCCCCTCAGAGTCCTTTCTGGTGTTAAACTGCCTATACCAACCATAGGGAGTTCAATAACATGGGGACCTTTGTTGCAAAATTTTTTAATCAAGGATAGTATCACTTAAAAATAGGTTTGCTTTTACTTTTAGAAACTATTTCCCTTTCCAGTGTTCATGGGTAATATGATCTAATTTGGATAAACAGTTGATTTAACCACACCTCTGAACACTGGGATCTCAGTGTAGACACGGTTCAAGCAATTCCCATGTGGCAGTGCTGGAGCTGGAGCAATGAGGGGGTAATGAGCACACAGTGCTAGCTTAGGGGAGAATGAAAAAAGGCAGCAGTGGACTGCCACCCTAGGAGGAAAACACCATGAAGTTTGACTAAAGTAGGATGGTAATAGCTGCTTCTTGAGGTAAATTACTCCCCTTCTGACAGCTTTCTGACCAGAAGTTCACAATAAATCACACCTGATGTCATGGAAAAGGAGTGAGTACAGCATGCACAGTGTTCCTACACATTCATGCCTTAACTATCCTGCGTCTCGGCTACTGAACCTGGAGTTTCATGTCAAAAGGGACTGAAAGGACTGGATGTTAGCAGATGATACTCTTCCATCTGGTGATTCAGGGAGTCAGGTGGGGACAAGCGGGACAGCCCTGAGTAAGTACGAAATATTAACTGATATGCTATGTAACTGGGCTATAGATAGGCACTTTTATTCATGCGTTCATTTTTTTTTCAAACAAGCTTGTATGTGTGTGTGTGCAAGGAATCATTTGATTCCGACAATCTGATTCTGGAAGTTAAAAGGAGACCATTGAAAAAAGAGATCATTCTACCAGCGAACATATCCTAGCTGAGCTATGAGCCAAGCTCTGATACCTGGCAGGTTTCCAGTGTGGGCAGGGACAAGATGACCACACTGCTGTTAGGTACGCACCGATATTGGAAAATGAGACATGTAAGTGGAAGCAGTGAGAGGTCAACTGCAGATACTCAATCCTCTAGAGGTCAGGAACTATGAGCATGCTCAGCTCCAGTCAATAGATGCACCACCTTCCTTGCCAAAGTCATGTCTGATGCTTGTGAACACTTTTTAGCAGGAGAAGATATAAGAAACAGCTCCCATCCGGTGGTTCTTAGTTTGTCACATTACACTTGATTAAAATCTGAGCTTTGTAAATCCTTGAAAATCTTATTCTTGAAGGAATGCTTCATGCAGTGCAAAGCAGTTGCTGGATTATTTCTTTTTTAACATGGCAAAAGACTGTAAAGCTTACTTTGGGTTTACAAAGGAAACTTGGATGGTCAGTGGACTGCAAACCAGGATCATGTCGGTGATCTCTACTGCCAGTCACAAAAAAAGAGTACGCCCAATACATACAGTTCCCTCCTTCTCTCTCAGTGTTTTGGAAGGCTAAGGCTTTTCCAGGCTATAATAGCTGATAATGGTGTTGTGTAGTTTCCTATCATGGAAAACCTCAGAAAGGAGTCAGCTCAGCATTTTGGAACAGTTGTTTTTTAGCTGAGGAGAGTTTCACATTCAAACAACTACACACTGAAATGGCCAACTGTCCTGGATTTTCAATAGCATTTCAGATTTCAGTGGAAATTTCCTATCACTTGATTGTGCCTGTGGACACCTCGAGTTTTATTCACGTTGAGGGTCTTATTCATCTAGCAGCCAACCTGAGTTTCAGGAAAGGGTGCCTGTGCCCCTGTTCTACTGTTTATAGCTGTTAACTGTAGGCAAGCTTGCAGCTCTTGAGAGATTTTCTCTCTTGCTGTTAGAATAAAGAATACCCACTAGAAAACAAGCTGCTGCTTGTTCACCTAAAGGTGACTGGCTGTAACCTCAGGCTCTTGTTATGCCACTGTTACTCCATTAGGCAAGAGAAACAAAGAATGACACCATGCATTGGTATCTAGAGATTGTACCTGGAGAGATGGACATCTTTCATAGAGTTATTGAGGGAATCCAGTATAGTATGAGGATGTCATTGAATCATAGAATCATTTGGTTGGGAAAAAACCTTTAAGTTAATCGAGTCAACCATACCTGTCCACTACTAAGCCATGTCTTTAGGCACCTTGTCTACCCATCTTTTAAATACCTCTAGGGATGGTGACTCAACCACTTCACTGGGTGGCCCCTTCCAGTGCCTGATAACCCCTTCAGTGAAGGAATTTTTCTTAACTTCAGATATAAACCTCCCCTGGCGCAACTTGAGGCCATTTCCTCTCATCCTATCGCTTGTTACTTGGAAGGAGAGACTGAAATATGCTGCAGCTTATTCTTGAAAATTAGAAGAAGAGAGAAGGTATCTGAATCACCTCCTGTGAGCAGAGTGAGTGGCTTCCCTTCTGCAATGTTGTGACTAGAGCATTGATCTGTATCTCCATGTTAATTCCCAAACTGAAATGCTTGGAGATTTTAAATAATCACTTCCAAATTGTTTCCTGTTTTTCTAAAATCTTTTCTTTTTCTTCTTTTTCTTTTTCTTTTTCTTTTTCTTTTTCTTTTCCTTTTTTTCTCTTTTTCTTTTTCTTTTTCTTTTTCTAAAGTATCAGAGTAATTCAGCATAAACTTCTCTGCTGTGGAACTAGTAGAAGTGTCATTCTTTTTCAGATAACCAGTTGTTTTGTGCTTGGCTTCCAGATCTGCTAGGTGCCATATGCTTTAAACCCCTGGAGTCTGAAACGAGCACAGGAGCAGTTCGTGGCTGAGCTCTTTACTAATATACTTGGGGACAGAAGTCCACTATATAGCATAATTTCCTGGGAATCGTGATTTACAGTCCAGCTTGCTGTCTTCCTCAGATTAACCCTGAATCCTCAAACTCTGACACAGTGAAAATACACCCTTTCCAAAATCCCCTGTCATATTTTACATGCTGTTTAACCGTTGAGAGACACTTGATGGGAGAAAGTAGACTTGGACCCACACGAATACACATGTGCATATATACAAGGCAATTCTGAAAACATTATGTTTCACAGGATTAAATATATGCAGATGCATGCATATGCAGTATAAACTCCCCCTGCCTTTCCCTTTTCAGTTCCCTTGCTCTAAAACCATATTTATCATGGTGTCAATCTGCAGTCTGCAGCACAGCTCATGCCATGAGCTCTGAACCATGATTTGTCTTGTACAGCTTGCTTTGCTGTTGCCACTGCAGTCATTCCCCAAGCCTACCCATTCCTTTTTTTTCTTGCTGGAAACATCTTGTATGACTGTCAAAGACTGGCTTTAGCTCAACTTGTGCTTCATGGCTTTCCTTTTGCAAAATCCTTCTTCTGTACAGGAAGAAGGGCAATCGCTTCTCCTTAGCATGCCTTTCTGTTAGTCCAGGGGATCTCCACTGTATCTGTTCTGGGAGCCATGTAATGTGTACTTCAAGCTCCTTGATAGAGTCATTAAAATAGACAGCAATACTGTAACTCCATTAAAATCAACAGCAATTGAAAGAATATATGTGTGCAAATCCCACAAATCATCACAAAGATTAAGTCATGAATGGTTGCCATGCTCCCAAACTGCATTTTCAACAAAGAAATTATTTTTCTAACTCAGCTCTACATGTGTCAGGCTTATGTTCTTGAATTATATGCAACTGACTATGTCATATTACTTGTGTATATAATATAATATATCATCTCACATAGCTTTAATAAGTAAAGCATACTATGATATGCTTACAGCACATGTAGACTGTATGTATATCATATGTAAAGCACATTATATTATTAGTAAAAATTTAAGCATAAACCCCCGATATATATCTGCATCCATAAAAACTTTGGCGTGTGATTGAAAGACAAGGAGCAGAAGTAGCTGTCTTGCTTCCCTCAAGCTGCACACACATGCAATGCAATACATCCTATGCTTCCACTTACTTACATGTCTTACACTTTCTTCACTGCTCCCATCCACCCAGGGAGCCTAGAGGTGGGAAGGGAGCACTTTTCCTTGTGACCCACTGAACGTGGGCTTTTGGGAGACCAGGACTGCAAAATATGTCACTGAGTATGCCAGTTCCCCCTCCTTTTTTTTAAACAGGGTTAGGTTGTAGACAAATCTGCATGCCTATTGGAGGAAAACACAACTTAGTACTGTGAGTGTAACACGACAGCTCTAAGAAAGACAAACGGCATAAACAGGGTGCTTCCCATGAGCCAGGCTGCTGTTCGATTAGTGTTTCTTCCTTTATGTTCCCTGAGTCACTCCCTGCCTCCTTCTTTAGCTTCCTTCTTTCTGTCTCCCTCTCCCTCTCGCTTTTTCAGGTGGAAAATAGGATGTGGCCCCCTCAGTGTGTCCGTCAAACATTTTGGCTCTTCAGCTAATCTTTGACCGGACCTGACTGTGTCCCTTTCAGTGAAGCAGACGATTGGTTTCCAGTTAAACCTTTGGGATCCTAGGGCTCAGGAAGAATAACTCCAAGCACTGCATTTGGGAAAGCTTTATTAACAAGTTGAAAGTGAAAGAAAGGTAATAATTGCATTTAAACAATCAACCAAAGCAAAGCTCACCTCTGGGTTTATAAATTTGTAGGGAAGCCATAATTACAAGGGGGCTGTGTTGCTACATTGCATTTGCTTTGAAAACCAGACCGCCATGCCGCTCCCATGGATGCATAATTGGGTCCTCATAGGCCTCTTGAATCAAAGTAGTGTTGCAGTAAAAGTTTATTTATCCAGTGCTCATTAAAAGAGAAGCTGAATGGAAAACTCCCACTTTGGGGACAGGATTAGATAGCCCTAGAGTATTCCTCCTCCCATGCCCTTTCAAGGTTTTTTGTTTCTAAATCTGCTCAGCAAGAAAAAGTAAATTGCCAGAAGTGAGATTAGTCAAGAATATTGTCCCAAGGACAATAAGGCTTTATTGCAAGGCTGGTATGAGATCCCTGCTTCAAAAAACTACAAGACCCGGAGGTGTGTGAGCTCTTAATTGCCTACCTCTGATAAACTGGCAGTGAAAAAAAAAAAAGAAAAATCCCATTCAGCCGTGAATTAGCCTGGATCAAGTCCACTTGCTAATCAGAGTTTAATGAGGATGCTGCTGGCCTTAACATATTCAAAATGTTCAAAATTGCCCTGGCTTCATGTTTGTGCAGTTAGTATTTCCTCTCTGCTGTCACTTCTGCACACAGGCCCTCATGAATCTTTAGAGAAGATAATTATGTCTGGGACAGGCATGGTAGAGAGAGTGGGAGAGTATGTATCTCAGAAGGAGTGAAAACGTAAGGCTGAGAGTTACTCAGCTAATTCATTCCCATATCATCCAAATTGTCTACGCCTCAGCTGCTGGAATAAATACCCCGATTTGCTCATTGTTAGTCAGACCCATAGAGCTTGGATATATAGCAGGATTTCTAATACTGTATCACAGTCAGCCTTTATCTGCCCTTCCTCTCAGTGGAATCCACAGGGTAGCTGTGTGTGTTGGCCCCAGGGTTCAGGAATCACAGGTCACACCACTGGCAACCACGACTACCATTTGCTGTTCATACAACCCTCAATAAAGAGCAGGACCCACACAAATTTAGCCACTGTGCGAGAGGCGCCATATGTAAAATCAGGAGACATTTCAACTTTTGTTGGCTATACTGATGTTAGTGAATTAGCCTACTGCAGTAGCTATGTGGCTGAAAGCAGAGGCCTTCATGTACCCAGTGGGCTCCAGGGAACTGACAGAAGCAAGCAGGCACTGGCAGGTACCTTTCAATCCCCAGTCCTCATTTTCACCCTACTGCTCCAAACTAGATGCTGTAATGGCACTGAATTAAAAAAAAAAAATCTGAACAAAGAATAAGAACTGATGATTTTGATACCTTATAATTATGGGTTTCATTTGGGATGTGGGACTGACCACATGAGGCTATAAAAGCTTTTACACAAACCTTTCTGGCTATCCAGAGCAGTATGCGATGCTCATAGGCAGAGAAAAAAGTACCACATCTTCTTTTGTTGGCCAACACAATTAGGGCCATATGGTTCAGTCAGAGACTACTGATCAGCAAAGGTGCTACTGAGTGCAGTTACAGTGGGTCAAGTAAGCTCAAAGCTTAGTTTGTCTGCAGGTTACCCCTCAAAGTCTAATAAGTCTTTCACACTGGTTTTAAGGCTGTGAACTTTGTATACTGCAAAGCATGGGTTACCCACAGCCTGGTTCACCTTGCCCTAATTTCATACTGTTGTTGAATTCAGTGGAGCAGCCCTTGATTTGCAGCAATGTGAATGAGAGGAAAATCAATTGTGGGACACCAGGAGTGGCTTTCTAACACTCAGATTTTCTTCAGTATTGTGTAAAAATTGCATTAACCAAGTTTCCTCTCTGTCTTTGTAGGACAGCGCTCCAAGATGTCAGGGAAAATATGAATTGGATGTCATCAGCCATGAATAATTCTTGCTGAGTTTTTTCACATAGACAGAATATTTTCATGACTTTTGCTGGTGTGTGGCTTCACAAAATCCAACACTGCTATTGATTTTAGTGGAAATAGTATGTTGAGGAAGGATATTATTCATTTGAGGTTGGAATTATGTGTAAAACACAAACTAAGTGCAACTGATCCCAGGCTTTCTTACCCTTAACTTTTGTGTCATCCTTTATGTGGTTAGGAGATTTCAAGTACTTTTTTTGCAATGGTATTGCATAGAGAGAGCAGTCAAACAATCAAATCTTTATTTTTTTTTTCTCTGAAATCTAAAGGAACAATATCAATCTGGCAGCAAGTTAGAAGTTTATTACTTAAAGCACTAATATCTGGTGCTAAGGAAGGCAGTGCTCGTATTGACTATACAAGGGATATTTGAAAAATTAAGACATTCTCAGTAATTAATAATTGCCTTAGTTAAACAATTTTTATAGGCATTAAAATTTTTAATGAAAAGGCACTTTTAATCAAAATTCCATTGGCAAAAAAAGTTATGGTCTCTGAGAAAAAGGCATTGTCTTCAAAGAATTCTTATGCAAGCATGATCCCATAGTACAGACATGTAATGTAAATGCAATTTAATGTAATCCAACCCCATCACAAATAGTGGTTTAGAGCAGCAAGGGAACTGAGAAGAGGAAAGGCAGGGGGAGTTTATGCTGTATACATATACATCTGCATATATTTTATGCTTTGAAGAATATAATTTTCAGGAATGCTTTGCAAAACCTGTGTAAAACCTGTGTGGTTCTCTGTAAAGCTTATTCTATTCTTGCTCTAAACTTTCATCAGCTTTAATCACTGACATGATAGAATCCCAGCACTTCTTAAATAGTGTGCATTAGTAAGCAAACTAGCTACAGCAAAATTTTTTTGAGTTTTCACATAATCTATGATTCAGTTTTCCTTCTCTTTTTCAGCAGGAGGCACACCTTATCTGAGAATCTAGATAACAGAAACACTTTGTGATTAGATACTGAAAGAAAATATGTTCACATAATCTGAGTATAAACAGGATTTTTTTAAAAGAGCACATAGTTCATGCACCATTTAGAAGCAACAACTTTCTTTCCAGCAAGTAAAGTGATCGTATTTGATAATTCAGCTTTGATAAAAAGAGGCCTAGGTAAGCCCAGCCAGATATGAAATATTTGGGTTTAAGAATGCTGAAATGTTCCATCTGGAGGGAAAATTCTTAAATGAAGCATTTAGATATTTCCCGAACAATTTTTCTGACATTTTCGAAATGAAATGTTTTGATATTTCTGAATCAATCTTTTCTCTGCTTTTCATTCTTTACATTGTTTTGCTATTTTGCCATTTTGTTTCAGTTCAGGACAAAACCAAATATTAAAAAATCCATGTAGTAAGAAATTCCAATTTTGTACCAGGTCTGCTTCTGATAATGAACCACATGTAAAGTTGTTCAAGATGTTATGAATCTTAAAGAAACTTTGGTTCAGGTTTGAACTGCAGCTCAAGGTTCAAAACTGTTCTTATTTTATCCAAATTACAAGGGAAAACTTGCCAATGACTTTAAAAGAACTTTGCAAGATATAGAATCCTTTTGTTCCAGAGTAATCTGCCAGAATGGAAAATATATAATACATTTCTAGAAGCTTTAAAGAACAGCCATAAAATAAGATTTATAAGACAAACTATTCAGGCAGTGCAAGGTCATAATGAAACCCTGTGCTTGCATTATAGCTAAAAGAGGTTAATAATATTTGTAGAAGGTCAGCATGCAGTTCAAGACCTAAATTACTCTCACGTAAATCCAGTTATAGAAGGCTCAGACTTTCTTTGAGTGCTTAAAACACTGCGTGTTGCCCAGTTCAGGCTTGATTCTTCTCTCTTTCTGCAGACGCCCTTTTTTCTCACAAATACACGAGAAAGATGGATGCAGATGATGCAAAGCCACCACTAGAAGCATTGGACCTTCCTGCTTTTTTTTGTGCCCCAGCGTCCAGGAGTAACTTCACCTGGAGCCAGTGAACCAGAAATTAGCTCCCTGTACGGCTTTTTGCATGTGTCCTGTGCATGGAGGCTTCAGTAGACACCCTAGCTGAGCACTGACAATGTACAGCTGAGCGTCCTGTCGTGAAAGAAAGAGGAACAGCTGAGCCACTCGCTGCTTTAACTGTCTTGAGCTGCAGACTGGAACACACTGAATGGTATGAAAAAGCTGTATATCAAAGCAGCTACTGGGCTGCTGTAGCTATCCGTGGGAGACCGAGGCAGCCTGGAATCTGTGACATGAAAAAGGTAGTGTAAAGAAAGCTTGGACTCCTGGGAGGTGCAGGAGGTAATTTAATATCATCCCATTGGCATGGAATAAATGTGAACAAGGGAGAAAAGAGGCCCATGGTTTACAATAGGCTCAGTAATACTGCATGCATTTTGAGCAGGCGCAAAAGAACAGCACAACAAATGCTTCTAGAAGTTTCCTAAAAAGCAGCCTTCCTGCTTAGATAATTTTTCAAGGGCTTGGTATGCAGGAATGAAACAACATTTTAAAAAGAAAATTTCCAAGTCACGAACTTCTCTGAAGGAGTTCCCAGCTCCTTCAAAACTCAGAAAGGGTTTGTGTTCATTTCAAGTTTTGGGTGAAAATTTGGGTCAAGTTTCAAGATGGTTTCTCGACCTCTAATTACTATTATTAGCACTCCTAAATGGTCTCTTTAGAAAATCCCTTGACTAAGGAGGGCTGGAGTGAGCTAATGAGTATGAGAGGGAGAAGAAGGTCCTTGTTTGAATTTTAAATACTCCAGCTCACTAATTGGGGACCAACGGAGAATGCTTCTTTTGGAGTGGAGAGGTTCAGGGGCAGGTGGGAGCAAGAACAATATTTTTTAGACCTGTCACTTTAAAATATACCTACCGCTGATTTGACGTGGCACCACATGAATTTTTAAGCAACAATAAGTAACCTTATCCTCCCTTTAGGCACTTGCAGGGCTTGTTTGTTTTTGTTTTTAAAAAATGAGCTGGGCAGGTTTTTCCAAGGTCTCATGGTTTTAATGAAGAATAACAATCTCTGACGATCCTGGCAACCGGCATCTTTTCTTTTCCAAATAAAAATGAAGAGGCAGACAGCCATGTGCCTACAGCTCTGTTATGTGTTAGAACAGCAAGGTCCCCACTGACAGAGCTGTTCCAGTTGGACACTCTTCTTGTATTCCTATATTTTTGTTTTCCCTTTTTCTGGTAAATATATTTTTGGACGCTGTTCCCACCATTGCATGCATCATTCCCACCCTCAGGACCCACCCTGATTTTTTTCCTCAGAGGACCTACAGCTGCAGTAGTCTTATCCAGCATGGAAAAGATGTCCAGAACCTTTTTTTGCAACAGAAATCTATTTTAGTGATCACCACCTGAACACAGCTGACACAAACTCCTTATTTTTCCTTAAAAAAAAAAAAAAAAGGATGAGGAATGCATTTTTAAAAACATATATTTCTTCTTTTTGACTACAGGACTTGTGAAAGCTGTTGTACATGCTAATGTACAACATTATGAGTCCCTCATGAACTTAGAAAAGATACGGACTCATACATTAGACACAGGAAAGCTCTGTAGATTGGGCTGTACTCAGTATATCAGAAGACACTTCCAAGTCACGAACAACTGAAAACCAAAGTGAATCCCTGTTTCCAGGAACATTTTCTTCTTTCTATAAGCCAAGGAATCCAATGAACCAAAATATTTCATTTTGACTGATTTTTTTGCCAATTATTTTTTCTTTTGCATTTACACATATATAGTCAATTCCATCCATGTGAAGCTATACAACATTTAAGTATTAGTTAGGGTCAACACAAACTTTCCCTGGTGTATAATGTTTGTGCTCTCCAGCTGTACAAAGAACTGAGTCCCACAGTTCCGTGGTGACAAACTAGCTGGGTGTCAATGTCTGTCTTGAAGTAAATTACACACTCATTTGTGTCTTACACATATGCCTCTATAGCCCTGATTGTTCTTCTACTGATAAAATAAAGCAAGCCTCATTTATGTTAAAAAAATCTGCTTCTGCCTATAAAAATGCTTTAACACCAATGCAAGGCAACCTTGCTCATCCTTTTGTGTTTATAGACAGCTGATGAAAACCTGTCAAAAGTATTGCAGCCTGATTTTACAAAATAGTACTGACGAGAATGGGAGCTCAGTTAATCTGAAGTGTCACAGAAAGGGTCAAAATGTGCTTATACAGCTATGATTACAGAGTGTCCCGGTCCTGCAATGTGCTGAAGCCTGTTTGTTTTCTTGGGCCTTTCCAAGGCACCTTGGTACAGGCTGGCAGACTGCATACAACTGAAGAAGTGACATACTGCTTTCTTATCCTTCCCGCATAACTGTATCCCTCAGTTACATGGTTTTGCTGACATTGTGCTGACATTTTAACTCCCATGAGGAAAGATAGGGAAATAGATCCTAGGACTAAGAGGAGAGACTGATTCTTTTATTTGCTCTTATGAAATGTTTTATAGTACTGCACAGAGTACCTCTTAATTTTTGTTGTGTGCATTTACATTGCAATTGAAGAAGCGTCTGATTGGAGGAAAATTGGGACCCAACGTGAGTTTGTTACTACACTATAAACGTACACTCTCACTCCAGCTATCTGCTCCCTAAAGATTTTGTTGCTTGTTTTTCTCATTTGCTGGCCAAGCTTCGTGCTCCTTAGGCAGAGGCAGGCAGATGTTTTCAATATCCAAAGGACAAACCTTGAAAGAAGTGCAAGGTGCCATCCTTGCACTTTGGCTCCAGATTGTGAAAATATTTGATTAGGAGGAAAAAAAAAATAAGAAAAATTGGCAGCTGCATTCTACATGAGCTGTGCAGTCAACCTTATGGAATGAACAGCTTCACAATAGGTCACCTAAATGTATTCTCTTTTTAAAGTAGGTTTAAATAAAAGCAGATTTCTGTTTCTCCTTCCCTGTTCATTTGACATCCCAAGGCAGTGCTGCCTGTGGGAAGCCAGGCACATAACAGGGGGTATATGTGGAACATATGGAACTGGTTTTCCTTGGTGATAGACACATGACTCTTCTCCTTAGGTCTGCCATGACTTCAGTAGCTCAAAAATAAGTTGGGCACCAGAAATGGACCATGAAGTAATCAAAGTTCGTTCCTACAAACCACATACATGCAGAACATGTCTTTATTTTTGTGGCACTGAGGAGATGCTTATGAGCTTACAAGGAGAGGGACCAACCTTAAGTTTGCCAGTGGCATCTACAGGTTAGAAGGAAGGATGTGGATGACTTTTTGTAAATGTTTATCTAGGTTACAATCTTTGGAGTGGACAGGAGTCCTCCTTGCCATGCCTGGCGCAGAGCTCCTTGCCAAGGGGAACTTCTCATGCCCTTGCCACCCCAGCCAGGCTCAGAGATTCTGGAGAGCATGGGAGCATTCAAAGACACAGACTTCATTTGTTAATTAGTTCAGTGCCAAGCACATGCTTGTGCAACTTCCTTACTCTTGGGAAAGCCAGACTAGAAGTGCCTCTGCTAGCTGTGCTCCTGCATAGGAGCCCAGGCCTCAGCCCTCCTGGGGCGTATGCAAAATGTGAGCATAACTAAGACCTTGCTAGCTGTCTGTGCAAGGTCTTGGTTGTGCTTGAATTTCACAGATCCTTGGTGTTACTTAGGTACTTAGCACAGCTCAAGAATCCCAAGACCCATTGACACAAGGACAGGAATTGAAGAGGAGATTAATACTCAAATTTCAACTTTGAAAATCTGACCTGGAATTGTTCTAATTAAAAAAACCCATCTGAGTATCTCAAAATATAGGTGCTTACATCTATGGCTATATATCACAGGGAGTCACTCTCTTGGGCACAGCTGTCTGGTGGTGCATTCTCCCCCCTGCTCTTTTCTCCTGGACTGCTTTACAATCTTAGAAACTCCCATCAGATCTTTACCTTGGTGTAAGGATTTGGATGATTAGGCAGCACTGTCTGTACCAGAAACTCCTACAAGGCTGAGGCGGGGAGCAAGAATGGGAACAATCAGTTATCCCCTGGTAGCCTCAGAACATACCTTTTCTGAATTGTAGCCTGAGTGGTGCGATACCATCGTTATTGGAATTACAGTGATTACTGACCTGGACTGTGGCCTGGACTGGAAATTTACTGATGACTAAAGCCAATCATCTCACGATCCTATAAAACAGCAGTCCTAAGTGAGGCTCTTTGAGCTCTCCTGGACCACAGCAGGCTGTGACCAGCATCTCCCTCTGGGTGGGATGCCACTCGGAGCTAGCAAAGTTTGCTAAAATTGGAGGTCCACCACTGAAGACTGACACTGGAGCCTGGGCTGAAACCTTTCACTCCTTGAGGCTCAACCCTTGCCTGTTGAGAAATGCCAAGACATTTGATGTATATAATTGAACTCGAGGGGAATTTTTAACTGGTATAACTTTATAGATATATAAAAAATCATGCCTGTCTGTATGCATTTAAGTACTTTGTAGATGTATGACTTAATTACAAAGTGAGTCTTGCACTGCTGCTAGATACATATGTATATTATCCTTAGACATAAATTGTTGACCAAGTCTGAGATCGAGATTGGACCTAACTACACCCAGACTTCTCTCTGAGGAGGAGTTCAGAAAGCAAGGGGGTCTGCTCTGAACCTCGTAACTCAATGGGAGGGTCCTCCTTATCCTCTGCATCCACAATCTCTCTGTGAATCACTCTAGCTTGAGTGTAACTTAATTTTCCTTTGTGTACTTCTTCCATGCAGTAATAGAGTAACCCTGCCATCTTCGAATATTTAACTAAGTCGCTGTTCTGATTAATTTTGTCAAATCATATTAATTGACTGATGATTGAGTGCTATTAAAGTATCACAATCACAATCAAATCCTGAGATTTGCCACAAATAAATTCTGAACTGCTACTAAACAACTAAATCAAATTGTGTAAAGTCACTTATTCGCAACAAATTGGTGTAGTTGGCAGGATCCTAAATCAGCATTCGCGACAATCTGCTAAAATGAGCTGCTGAGCACTTTGTGTGTGGACTGTCAGCAACCATATACCTGCACATCTTACAACAAAAGTTGAATTTTTTCTGTCTGGTCAGTTTGGCCCATCATGTGCATACTTAGGGCAGCCCAAAGGCTGGGCTGTACTGAATGCTGAAGCAGTGTTCCTCATAAGTACGGTTGTTCAGCTTGTGCCATCTGCTTCCCAAGACCCTGCAGCTTGCCAGCCTCTCACTGGAACGGTCCAAAGTCTCAGGCTCTGGATGTAAGGAATATGCATATGCACCTGTTGTTGGGCATCTGTATGCATACATGCCCTAATTGCCTATGCAGATGATTATGTAGAAGCTCTGTTATTACCCTGTTACATGTAAATCTAGCTTTCAGGGGCTCTCGTGTGCATGTTTGCAGGCATGGAGTGGTAGAAAAAACATCATAAATCATAATTCACAAAGTAGTTTTTCAGAGCAGAACTGTGAAACATTCACAGAGACTTAGATTAGAAAGAAAGAAAGCAAGAAAGAAGAGATGGAAAACCAGAGAAAAAGAAAGAAATCCTGAGTATGTGGATGTTGCTTTCAGAAACGAGAGACATCTGTTTGGGAAATGAAATCTGTCCAAAAAAATGAGGAGGGGGCAGGGGAAAAGGTGAAACATTGCCAGTGAAATAAAAGAAAATCGCAAACTTTCCCACAGAAATCTTAGTCAAACCAACACAGAAACAGACAAGTTAAGAACAAAGGATTTATTTCCAAAAAGGAGCCAAGGCAAAGATTGCCAGACAGAAAAAAGTGTCAGTGGAATCATTAACACTGCAGGAGTCAGGAATGATGGTAACCAGTATCATCCAGCAGGTCTGGACACATTTCTGTTTGCTTTTCACTTTTTATGTGGAAAGCTTTGGCAGACCCCAAGTGTGGAAGTCTTTTCCCCAGACCATGTTCAGTGGTCACTTCTCCTGTGAGGCACGTCCTGCCTCCCCTATGGCTGATTTATGCAGCTCCCAAGGCACAAAAAGCAGCAGAAAACCACTAGCTCTGACCCCAGAATTTGATCCCTCCACGGTCCTGTCATCATACCAGCCCCTACCCAGTCACCCACAGTGGCAACTTTCCTGAGAGAAGTAGGCATTTTTAGGCTCTATTCTTCCTTAGCCATCCCAGGCTGTCAAAGCAACCCCTTGGAAAGCTGTCAGCCAGCATAAAATCAATCAGCCTCCAGTTAATCTGTGTGGTGTGAGCCAGACTGATCGCTGTACTGGCGTGGGAGCAGTTTGTTGTAAAGACATCCTTGCACCAGCCCCCCAAATTGTGCCAGATACAATTCAGTTTCAGAACCCACAGGTACTACCAGGGTAGAAGCAGGAAATTGGAAGTTTTGTGCCTAGCAAACGTCCTCTGGATTTTTGTTTCTGTTATGTACCTGATTCGCTGTTGTATTGACAGAAAGCTGACTGCCACAACAAATCTCTGGCACTGGGCAATTTGGGTATCCTGTTGTTGCTTTCAGTAGTGAGGATTTTACAGGCATTCCTGTGAAAACCCCACCTGCTGTGGAGTTGCTTTCTTCTTCATAGATCCACAATCTGGCTCCTTTTTTTTTGATTGAATTACCAGGCTTCAAAGAAGAAATGCACAGGAGAGTATAGAGAGCCAGGAATCTTAGAGACAAAGAAAACAATTGGTAATACGGATGCATTGTAATACCTTTCTTTATTAGTAGTAATGCTGGGAAGAACATAATTGTTTTTAGGAACAGGCTGGTTTTTAATATCCTTCCTGAAATGACCTAAGAAGCACGCAAAGGCTCCATAACTTTAGCTTTATATTCTTAGCTTTATATTCTGTATAATTTGAGGTTGGTCTAACAATTAAAAACACACATTGTCATTGTCACAAAGCATATAAAATGTAGGTGGTGAAGACTGCAAAGAATCCTCAGTCCTGATTCAGTCTCCTTTGTTGACCAGAACAGAATCTGGCAGGAATAAAAACTTTCAGAATTTCTTGGAAAATGAAAGTTTAAGTCCTAAGTTACACAGGAAAAGACAAACAAAAAACAATGGCAAATGAAAAAAATATGGGAAAATTTCCAGTGTCTGTCCCTGCTCATGGCATTCCCACTTGCAAAACCATTTTTCATTCATTTCAGCAGGGAAGCATTTATAGTTTACAAAGATGACATTAGTAATGAAAACCACCTTAAGGCAAAAAAGAAAAAAGAGGGGGAAAAAAGTGAAAATAACTAAGGTACAGAAAACATGAATGAAAATTTTTCCTCAAAGAGACCTAAGCAAAAATCAAACCAGAATTTCAAGATTTGTCCTTACAAGTGTAAACTATTATTATTATTATTATTATTGCTTTATTAACATTAGTCCAAACAAGTCGCATAAACAAGTGTATTGGTTTAACTCACATCAGGGCAGTATTAGGCTGACCTTCAGGATCAAGGACACAAAACTAATTCCTGACACTTTCCAAGCCATTTCAGGCACAGCCTGGCTGTCGGTGGGAACCTGACCTGGCATCTGCTTTCAACATGAGCCATATTGGGAGTACCTCTGCTCTAGAGTGCATAACACTAGCAGTTAACAACTGCTCTAGAATGCATAAGTAATCATAACACTACCTAGATGCAGTGCAGCACTTTTCTTCCTTAGAAGACCTTTGGAAGGGACCACACATACTCGGTGCTTTTTATTCAATTGTTACATGTTTGAAACTGTAAAGAAACCATGTGCATTGAAATACTGGTGGCAAGATCATATATTTTTAGTTTTGCAGAAATAGTAGCCAAACCGCTGTGTGTATCTCACTCCACAGTGTTTGCCCTGCATGTTCACTTTTTTCTTTCCATTTGGGAAACAGTGTGATTATGGCTCACTTAGGTTGTGTCATTCAAAGCAAGCTCAACTATACTTAATATTTTCATTTGTGAAGGATATAATGACATCTTCACTTACCCTGGCGTTGTTCTACTATTTTGTTGACATCATCAACCCTACCAAAGATTTACTTGGTAACAGATGTCAAAGAGCATAGAGCAGTGAATGCAGGTAAGGAACTCTCATTTCAAACACTGTTTGGAGAAACTGGATGACTACTGATCAATAAGTATAGCTGAATTCCTTCATAATAAATACCTTGAGACCAAAGTCATAGGGTGATTCAAAAGCAAGCCCTTGAGGCAGTCAAAGCTACACTTCGAGAGCAATAGGAAGAACTTTTGACTATACAAACTGGATGAAAACTAGGGGAAGGGGGGGAAAGAATGAAATAGGCATTCTGTTGTCACCATCAAACAGTGAAAGGAGAAAGTGTTTCCAGTTTGCATAGAGAGAGTAACCGTGCTCCACTAGCTGTCTGGGATTCATGGCAAACCAAAGACTTACGAGCTTCAGGCAGGGAGTGCAAAGTGGCAAGGAGCTCTGTGGAAATGAAACTGGACAGTGACTGACTTTGCTGTGATACCTAGAGAGGAACATCTCAAAATCTGTTTGGTGAATTGGAAGCTAGACACCAGGGTAAATGTGGACCCTTCATTTTCTGATTTTCTGTTCAAATGAACCAATTATTTTGCTGACCTCAGGGTCTGAATTTCAAAGGGAGCTGAAGACAGGCTTAGGCCTGCTGCTATGGCAAATTCCAAAATACCCAATTACTGACCTCAGGAGGAGTCAGCATTCCTGAGATTAGAGTCACTGGGAGTTTACTTCACAAACTCACTTCTAATAATATACTATAGTGCAGACATCATTAACCTGCCTTTTTCAGTTAGCAAATAAGATATGTCTCAAGGCAAAATAGTTATTAACAGCCAGTGGTAGGAGTTACATCTCTAATTGGAAACAGCAACATCTGCAGGGGAGTGTAATAAAAACATGTAACAAGAAAATGTGTTAGTGGCTTACAGGGACTCTAGGTAATCATTCCATAAGACAGCTTTAACAGAAACAATGAATATTTCAGGGCTTCATAGATCCAAACTAATTCTGGGCACCGAAGAGTGTCCCAGGGATTAACTCTGTTCTTACTAGCCAATTCGACCAGCATTAAATTGGCAGACTTCCCAGATTCCCTTATTATTTGCACTGCATTTATTTCGATGTTTACACCATTTTGTGGCAAGCTAATTCTCTTTTCCCCCAACTGGTGTCAGGATGCTGTTCACTAACAAAGCCCTTTCACGTCGGCTGCCTGAGGTAGACCTATTGTGTCCCAGCTGTCAGTTATACTAAGACATCTTTAGGTCTAAGTTATTCTAATATGAGTGACCTGCTGTTTCTATATACAAAACTCTTCCACTGCTTTTATAATTAAACACACAAGGCAAAAGCCTGAAAGCTGAGCACCTGCTGAGCACCCACAAACGCCCACTGAAGCCTATCAGTATTGCAGATATAAAATTTGAGATATTTAAACATACAGAAAACATTATTTTTCTCAGTATCTAAGGACATCTTTTACCTGGATAGATCTGGCTCTGAATCAAGCTCTACTTGACACGGTTGGAGGAGAATGCTAGACCTGGTTAAAAGAGAAACTCTTACAGAGTTTTTCCTAATTTCTCATTTTAGATTTTACTCAGTCCTTGCTAGGTCAACCTTTGTGTCCCTATTTCAGATGACTGAGGACAGTCTGTAGTTTACAGCTCTCCTGTATACGATCCTAAAGTTCATCTGCATTTTGGAGATGAATTTTGTTTTGTGGATGGCAATGTTAGGCCTTATATTATGACTTCCCAGCTGTTGGCTGTCTTGTGGCTTAGGGTCTCTGTGGTGGTTTAACCCCAGTCAGTAACTCAGCACCACCCAGCCGCTTGCTCACCCTCACCCTGCCCCAGTGGGATGGGGGAGAGAACTGGAAAAAAAAGTAAAGCTCCTGGGTTGAGATAAAATCAGTTTAATAGGACAGCAGAGGAAGAAAGAAAAAAAAAAGAAAGAATATACAAAACAAGTGATGCACAATGCTCACCACCCACTGGCCGATGCCCAGCCAGTCTGTGAGCAGCAATTGCTCCCCCCGCCCCAGCCAACTCCCCCCAGTTTCTATACTGAGCATGA
>BOSO01028847.1:0-20395 GCA_018403395.1 Gorsachius goisagi
AGGCCAGGTTGGACGGGGCTCTGAGCAACCTGATCTAGTTAACGGTGTCCCTGCTCACTGCAGGGGGGTTGGACTAGATGACCTCTAGGGGTCCCTTCCAACCTGAAACCTTCTATGATTCTATGATTCTATGATTCTATGATTCTTTTCTGGTACGTGATGTGGGTAGGCTGCCATCGGCCTTCGTGTAATTCATGTTTAGTCCAAAAAGCGTACAGACTGAATCCTCTCTTTGCTGATGCTTCTGCTCATCATAGGCCACCGACACATCCCTTTTGCCATTTTGTAACGTGGCTTCTGGTCTGCTGTTCACCTGCAGAACAGCAAAGAGTGATCCACATCATGACTGGAAATTAAAAGCTGCACATTCCCATTCCATGGAGCAGATGACCCATCAACGCACTTTAACTCTTCAGCTAAAACGTGTTGACGCAGGTTGCCTGATGTTTAGGGCTCTAGTAAAACACCAAAACTTTGCCATAGTCCTAAATCTGTACAATAACAGGTATGTCTTAAAGGCCTGGGAGTTTCTAGGAAATAGAGCACGCACATACTATGGAAGGCAGAAAACCATCAGTGGTATTGTGTTCTTAGGTGCTTGCTAAAAAGTACTACTTCAGACTATAGTCAATTACCTGTAATTATTAGTATCTCAGCTCTATCATATATAAACTTGATCTTCTAGACTATATGTTCAGCAACTGTAAATTCTAAAAACATTACTTTGGGATACTGAGCATAATCCAATGCATAATTTTCCTCATGTATTTAGATCTACATTTGCCCTTCATCATTGACCTAGTAAATGCTTATCTTCCAAGGATGTAGTCTCTTAATGAAACCTGGAGTCAGACGCCTGACGGTGGAAAAACGAATAAAGTTTTTCTTTTGAACATGTATTTGGATTGAATTTTGCTACTGTACAGGTCCATTTTACCTATCCATGCTGAAAGGGACTAATTTCCTCTTCATACCTTCTTAGTGTCATTGCCTGTGTCGCCTTGGACATTGGTGTGCAGACATCCATTCCTGCCTGAACTCACGTTCCAGAGACATTTCCACCATCGTTGCTTTAACTGGGAAGTGCAAGTATGTTCCTTTTCATTGCTTGCCTGCATATATTGTGGCCTTCTTTTACAGTTTACAAAATGATTTTGCTTCCTACTAATAGAGCAGTTACATTCAAATACACTGTTTAGCTCTGTGACTCTGCTTACCTCTAGTACTCCCTTTTGTGCCATTCCTCATTTGCATCTTCAGACACCTACTTAGTCAGGGCTGCCTTTTACTTTGTGCATTTATCTGCGTTTGTGAGTTGCTAAGTTTGTTCACAGTTGACCTGAGTCAAGATACAGGAACTGTAAAGATCTTTTAAAAGTAATTATGCTGCTGATTACCTAGTGGTATCTTATGGACTCTAATCTCTTAGATAGTGATCTAACACTGCTGATGAGTGCTTGGAAGTGTTTAGTTGCCTTTGCGGAATGGCATTATCTGGAGCAAATGTTTTGTGGATCCTCTGAACTGAAGGCTTACATATACATGATGATAAAACAGATTATAAAAACTGGATTCCACGTGGTAATTTATCTTTGTAGCAACAAAATAAGTATTTGCCAGGAGCTCAAATGCTATGATAGGGGACTTTTAAATTAGAAATCAATTTTGATTATTCCAATTAAAGTATCAGATAGTATTACCATTTTGTTGGCAGGAAAAAAAGTAGTTTACCAATAAATTTGTAACAATATTGAGAAGTTTCTAAAGTACACTGAGTGCTCTGTGCACAGTTACAGATTGGTTTTTTCCCCCTGTAAGTGTTTATATTTGTAAAAACTGCCAGACTCCACTAACGTGGCTTTATGGGCTCCTATTTATAAACACATGCCTATTTGTCAAGAAGAGAGGTGGAATTCACAAGGGTTTCATAAAGATAGCTTTGTGCTGAGAAAAATGTAAGATGAGTTACAAATTCTGAAAAATATCCTTCCTGACACCTAGAGGCGATCAGCAAAAATGCTAAAAAAACCCACAAACCCAACTTGGCCAAGAAAGGGAAAGCAAGTTCAACAAGCCAGTGATTTTTCCAACAAAGAAAACCTTATGCAACATTAGGATTGGCATTACACGATCAAATAAACAAAAATTACAGCAGAGCGCAAGTTGTAAAACTTTCTGTATGCGTTGCCTCTATGTCTGTAGAAATTGAACAAGAAATAAACTGTTTGTATATATCACCTGATGTGAAATGTTTGTTAATTCAATCCAGAGATACTTAAAAAAATAATTTATTTATTTTAGATTATGGGGTGCACTAACAAACTTTATGCAGACCATGTAAAAGTTGTTTAAGTATATTAGAGTAAAAAAAAAAAAAGGCCTTAAAAATCAGCGTGAACCCACAAACTTGGTATTTATAGACGTATGCAAAACACTTATGTTCTTTGAAAGTCAGTTTTTGAACAACTTTCTTCTACTGAAGTTTGGACTTGAGAGCTTGAGAACTATTCTAAATAATCCGGGCTTTACAAAATAACTTTTGTTTTCATTAGTGCACTCTCTCATGAACGCAGATCAGGTTGTACGAAGAACTGAAAATAATGGTCGTAAGGTACATTCAAGGAAAGTCCTTTTGAACACAGCCGTTTTTACCTGAAAGCTGTTCAATTAAATCCTCCTGCTGCTTTTAAAGACTTTATTAAATCGTGCTGGAGGCAGTTTATTAGGTTTGCTGAGTAACTACATGGAATTTTTAAACTTTGTCCGCAGGAAGCATGTCATCAGCTCACTAGCTGATCGCACACACTAAAACGCTTTCTGATGCGATTTTAATGATGGAACAGGGAGACGCCGAGTTCCCCGCGCAGCTGAGCCTGGCACAGAGGCTCTGCCCCAGCGCTCACCAGCAAACCTCGGGCTTCGCGGCAGAAGGCGCCACTCGGAGCCGCGGGTTCAGTCCCCTCTCTTAACAGCCCAGCAGAAAGCAGCTCCGCGGGCTGGGACCTGTTGCGGCCGGAACGGTGCGTGCGCGCCCTCCCGCCCACAGCACAAAGCAACTGCTCCCCCGCTGCCTTTTACCGAGCGGGCTGAGTCTCTCTAGGCCGCTGCCACCCGCGGGGGGGCAGGGCCGAGCTGCCCGCGCCGCTCACGCTCGGGGGACGAGCCCCCCCGCCCTCTCAGGGCCGGCGGAGGACGGGGACGAGCCCCCGCGCGCCCTCAGAGCCAGCGGAGGACCAGGCCCGGGCGGCCACCGCCAACCGCCCAGCAACCGCAGCTCACTCGCGCGCCCGGCCGCCTCCCGCCCGCCCCTTACCACGTGACGGCCGACCCCTCCCCCTACCGCTGGCCGCGCGGCGTCGCTCTCCGGGTATTTGAACCGCGCTTCCGCCATCTTCTTAGCGCCCAGTCACTGAGGAGAGTGACGCGGGGAGAAGCCTCGGCGAACGGTAACGGGGTCGGGACGTCCTCCTCTTCCTTCTAGGAGCCGGCGGGAGGAAGCGTGGCCGCTTTGAAAAGCGCGAGCGGTGGGGATGGCGGTGACCGTTAGCTGCCGCCTAGGAGCGGGGGTAGGGGATGGGTTGGGTTGCAGCAAGGCGAGGTTGGGCCTGAGGGAGCGTTGCAGCTGCGATACCTGACTTGTGTGGCGGCCCTTCTTCCCGCCCCGCGGATGGGAGAGGTGGAAGGGTAGGAGCTGTGTTCGGCTTCCTTACAGATAAAAGGGCGGGCGAGATCGAGGAGGGGAAATGGAGCGGAGCCTCCAACGGCCCGAGTCTGAGTCTGGGGGGGGAGGGGAGGGGAGGCGGCGCGCGTTGCTCAGTCATGGTGGCTCCCAGCGGGGAGGGCGCGTTAGGCCCGTTGGTGGGAGGCTGAGGCCCGGCCGGGGGAAGGCTCAGCTCGGGAGCCCCGGGGGACTGGCTCTGGGCTCTCCAGGTGGGAAAGTAAATTCTCCTGAGGTACGGGATTCTGGGCGTGTTGGGGAGGGCTTTCTGGGGAGCGAGGCGGGGGCCAGCTTTCGATCAGGCGTCCTTCGGCGGCCACGGTTCAGCCTGTCCTTTTTCGAGCCCGAAAGCCAAAGGGGTGCGGCGGTAGCCGCCTAACGTTACGGGGCTTTAGGGGTGGGCGGGGAGGTGCCGCCGCCATTACGGCGCGCACTCCCGCCGCATGTGGGGAGACGTGGAGGCGCTTCCTGCCCCGTGAATGGGCCCGGGACCACGCGCGCCCTGATGCCGGGGAGGCGGTGGGAGCGGCGGCGTGGGCTGGGTCCTGGCCCCGGCGCTGACTGGCGCGCAGAGCACGCGCCTTGGGAGGCGATTTGGGAACTGAAAACGGCGCCCGGCCCCTTCCGGCTGGGCCTTGAGTCAGCTCGCCTGTTGTGAGCTCACATGCTTCCATTTCCCCTGCAGACCCAGCATGGCCGCCCAAGGAGAGCCCCAAGTGCAGTTTAAGGTAAGGGAGTGGTTTGTTTGGGGTTTTCTGTGTTTGGTTTGTCGTCTTTTTTCTTTTTGCCCTTCAGTAGAAAAAGTAACGAGCGACTCTCAAGTGCCAACGTGGATGGCAGGTTTGGGTTCGAGGTGCTGGTGTTTCCTTAAGGGTGCAGTTAGCTTATTGTAGTATTGCGTATAACTTACACAGAAAGGTTCTGTTGCACTGGATCAATCTGATGTTGTTTGTAGTTTACTGTAAGAAGTTTTAGTGATGCTTTGCCCATATAATGATTTGTAAATTTCAGAGGTGAACTTGACAGTAACAAGCAAAAAGTGCTTAGAGTGAATTAGAGTAGTAACTGTTTAGGGAAAAAACCTTAAAATATTTCAGAATATTCTGGTGTTTTGTGGGGGGTGGTTTTGTTGTCTTAATAGCCAGAAGTCCTTAAGACTGCTTCATGGAAGATTGTTACTTGTGTTTCTTATACTTGGCTAGAGTATTCCAATGTTGAGTAGTGTGGTTGGTTGAGGTTTTTTCTTTGTTTGGTTTTTAATTGTAAGATTACAGCGGGTTTCTCCAGTTCAGGTGCTTAAATGAGTTCCTCTCTAAATACGGTCACAATCCAGTTGAAAACCCCAAATAGTCTTAATTCAGTCACTTAGTTTTGTAGAACTGTATCCACAGTGCATTGTAGTTTTCAGCTGTAGGAACTAGGTAAGTCTGACTCGAGGTATAGCATGATAGGCTTAACAAGTTGGGTTATAATACAGTGGGTTGCTTCATGGGGAATTCAGTCTTCTGTTTACAGCATCTTGTAGGACCAAGGCCTTTGTAGTAATAATGAGTATTTACACTAGAATAACCAATATATTTACCGATATATTTCTTTAGAAGTGTATTGCTCTGACTCTTTTGCCTTTTTCTATCAACAGCTTGTCCTGGTTGGCGATGGTGGCACTGGTAAAACAACATTTGTAAAACGTCATTTGACTGGTGAATTTGAAAAGAAGTATGTAGGTATGTCTGAAGAAACATTTGAGATCTAATGGTTACAATTAGAAGTGCAATTCATGAGTTGCTAAGTGCACTGCTTTTTCTTATTACTGTAGCAACGCTGGGTGTTGAAGTTCATCCTCTGGTGTTCCATACTAACAGAGGCCCTATTAAATTTAACGTATGGGACACAGCTGGGCAAGAGAAATTTGGCGGCCTGCGAGATGGCTATTACATCCAAGGTAAGATGTGTGTGTATATGTGGGAATATTCTGTACCTCTTACAGTTCAGTTTTTGATTCTATTCGTGCTGGCTGCTCTGAAAGCCATCAGTGTGGCTTGCAGTGATGCTGGGGTCTGGGTCTACAAACTCTTCATGTAAATATGATAATTTCCTTTGCTAGGCAACTTACACTGATGCAGGAATATTCTGAGATTGTGTTTCAGTATGTAATTGCAGGCTTTGGTATTAATGAAGAGTAATGGTGCACCTTAAATGATAAGATACTGCTGATAAAATTCAGTGGTGAAGAGGTAAAAGTACGTGCTTCAGTTAGTACAGTTCTAAATCTGTATTAATGGATTGTGCTGAGGCAAGGACTTGGAACACACAAACTGTAAAAACTTTAGATATAATGATGTTGTACTTCTCCATGCCGGAGTCTAGTTGTCTTTCTAAAGAAGCATTGATGGTGTCCCTTAACTTCGGCTTGGCCAAGGTCTGTTCTGTGTGTACCTGTGTATATAAAATTTTGCAAGGGATTATTAGAGTTTGACATAGTTGGTTTTCCTTTAGAAGTATCAAGATCGAGTCACACCCTTGTGTTCTTTGAAAAACTGTTCTGGACAAGGGCATTCTGAGATGTGGACTACAAGCTCTCAACCTACTCAAAAGCCTCAATAGGATGTCTGAATTAGTTAAATAGGTGTTAGTAACTTCTGTAAAATATTTGTGTAAATCAAAGTGGACTTTTGTAGGCCATGTATATTCTTGGACCATGCCATGTTACTCAGTGGGACAGTTTTATTGATTTAAGATTGCGTCCTAAAGATGTGAGATGAAATGGCCATGGGCCACTTGTTAACAGAACGTGGGCTCTCAGAACTGTGAAGTTGAGAGGGAAAAGTTAATGCTGACACTTAACCCTAATGTGGGGTTTCTGTGGGTACCTCTTTTCTCTCCTGTCTTATAAGCAACTGCTTTCTCTTCTGATGTAACTCTCGACTGTTCTTTCTTGCAGCTCAGTGTGCCATCATAATGTTTGATGTCACATCAAGAGTTACTTACAAGAATGTACCCAACTGGCACAGAGATCTGGTACGAGTATGTGAAAACATCCCTATAGTGTTGTGTGGCAACAAAGTGGATATTAAGGACAGAAAAGTCAAGGCAAAATCCATTGTCTTCCACAGGAAGAAGAATCTCCAGGTATGTTGACATGAGTTTGTAGGAATCATTCGTTGGGTCTCTTGACTGTGGTTGGGTTCTATGTAGTAATTGAGTGTTCTGCCTTTGTCACTACAGGCTATAATATTCCAACTTTACATCCCGTTGTCTGCTTGAACCTAACTTCAGGGAAGAGGGAGGTGATGATGTTAAAGATCATCATTGCTGGTCTTGAGCAGAAGCTATGATAAGCTCTTAAAGAGCTTGTGTGCATTTGGCTTTCACTGTTCAGAATCTCATCAGATCACACAGAAGTGAGACTAAAGTAGATCAAGTGGCAGGAAAAATATGCACTATTATGTCCTGAAAGTCCCATCTTTGATCAAATTGGATACCCTTTCAATTAGCAATTTCTGCCTATTTGCCTGAAACTGTACATTTCTAGACACTTGTATTATAACTGTTTCTGAGAGTGTGAACAGAAGTCTTGTGGTCAAAAAATATTAATGCTGATAGTGCATGTAAATCTTGGTATGCCCTAAATATCAGATATCTTTTTTTAATAATGTATAATATGTACTTTTTTGCAGTATTATGACATTTCAGCTAAGAGTAACTACAACTTTGAGAAGCCTTTCCTCTGGCTTGCCAGAAAGCTAATTGGAGATCCTAACTTGGAGTTTGTTGCCATGCCTGCTCTTGCACCACCTGAAGTTGTTATGGACCCAGCACTGGCAGCACAGTATGAGCAAGACTTACAGGTAAGTGAGAAAGGGCAGAGAGGTCAAATCATGGCCTGGTAACTGGTGTTTGGACTCCTGGGGCGAATAACTGAAGAACAGTTCTTAAGTATATCTTATGTAGCTTCATATGATTCTATCATTCTTTGTTCCAGATTGCTCAAACCACTGCACTGCCAGATGAAGATGATGACCTGTGAAGGGATGAAGCTGGAGCCCAGCGTCAGAAGTCTAGTTTTATAGGCAACTGTCCTGTGATGTCAGTGGTGCAGCGTGTTTGCCACTTTATTATCTAGCTGAGCAGAACATGTGCTTAATCTTTGGGATGCTGAAAGAGATGAATGGGCTTTGGAGTGAATGTGGCAGTTTAAAAAAAAAAAAAAAAACAAAATGAAAAAACAAAACAAAAAACTTCATATTTTGGACCTGCATATTTAGCTGTTTTTTGGACTGCAATTACTTCCCCTTTTGAGTTTCAAATATAAGACTGCTGCAGTCACATCAGAATGTTAAGTGGTATATCTTGTTTCTGTCATTCCCATTCTCTTTTGTTTAGATAATAAAGTTGTATTTCAAGTATCTCTAAGCAAGTGAACTTTCATGCATTGTTAGGAAAACTCTTCAGAGTGTCTTCTGTTCTTCAGTTGAGGCCAATACTTGGTTGCTGCATTTTTCATTCTCTTCTCCCTCTTGCTGAATCAGAGCTAACAGTTAACCTTCCCTTGATTTCCTGAAGCATGTAATTAAAGCACCTGAGGAACGCTGAACTAACTGCCAGGTAAAACTAAAGTAGTGAACACTCGATGGGTAAGTGTGATTGGATCAATGTTCCCATGCAAATGGGGATGCTTGTGGTCTGCAGGGTGTCTTGAGAGAAAAGTGTGTAGTTCAGCTTGCTACCATTACATACAGTCTCTCACCTCTAACTGTTGCCTTCACAGAGCTCTGAGTTTTAGTAGCCAGAAACAAATGGCATCTAGGTCTGTTGGGTGACTTAAAAGCTGTACCTTTGCATGGAACATCATTTAGTAGAGCTATAGCTAATTAAACTCTCTAAGCATCTTAAAATTTACTAACTAGAAAACAGCTGTAGTTGAGCTAAAAAGCTCTTGGCTACAAAATGGCATATTAACTAAAACCACACTTAAATATCTAGACTACTGTAACTGCACCAAGTTCTTAATTTGAAACTCTAGCTTATTACAGCACAAATGGTGGAAAACGTCAACTTTTAACACTACCTTGTAGAAAATAATCTTGGTCAATATTAGTACTGCTAGTAAACAAAACTATAAGTTTAAGGTACCATTTTTTTCAGTAGTGTTTGAGTACATGAAGCCTTGAACTCTTCAGTTTTGTATTTTTGGTTTCTTAATAAAGTGGAACATTTCATTTATTCCTTTTAACTTGCATGTTTGTGTATATAACTCCTACTTGAACATTTAACTATTCTGATACATGGCAGCGAAAAGTATGGATTATTATGCGCTACTGTTGTGAAGGAACCATGTATAAGTTGGTGCAAGTTGGAGTTCTGTGATGGTTTTTTAGCTAGTCGATGAGAAACTGAGTTGTGGTATTTAGGACCTGAAACTCATTAACGAAAATAAGGAATGTCATACATTTCATTTGTAAAAAGGCAAGCTCCCCTCCCACTTAACATTCCACTGAATCTTGCTGTGTCATCTTGCTTTTAACTTCATATTGTAGGTTCTTGCCACTAGTGTTCACTAATTTACCTGTGCCTATCTTGGCTAATGCTGCCAGCTTGAGTTCTTCTGCTGCTTTACTAAGTGTGGTAGCTGCTTTGTGTTCAAGCTGTCTTGTTTCTGAAAATGCAATGCTTAAACCAAATTGGTCTAGAAAATATCAGCAGTTCTGCAGTGTTGATATGCCTTAAGAAACATCAGCAGCACTGGAGTTTTCATGGTGTGTATGGTGGTGTCTTGACAACTTGCCTGCTACACACATGTACTAGCCTTAGTGTGAATTTCTACAAAACATCTGAAAAGGTTAATAAGTGAAATAGCAGTTGAAAGACTAGTATAACTGCTATGAGCTTTGCTTTGTAATAGTGTTAAAGTCCACAAAAACTCGTCTCTGAATAGGCAGTAATACTAGTCCTGTAAAGTAATCTCTTCAAATGTTTTGGGAGTGGAATTGAGTCCATGTGTTGCAGCATTGTACTTGGCTTGTCACATCTAGTCCCTGTTAATGGTTTATTATAATGCAGGTAGTCTTAATATGCGTGTGCAGATTCCTCAGTTCGCATTTCTTAACTATCACCCTTCCAAGACATTTTTCACTAGTTGGGTTCAGGCAAAAATAAAATTTTTACCTATTTAGTCAAGTAATTGGGAAAACTAAACTTGCATTCTGAGAACCTCTGTACTAAATTGTCACATCAGTCTGGATTAGAGCTCTGCTGGGACTGAATTGATGAGACCAGAATCCTTCGTTGCAATACTGACTTTGTTTTAATTGCTGTACAGTTAGATTGGATTAATTGTAGGAACTCTTGTGGTCCTTACCGCTGCTTGATGAATTTTCCCCCACTAAGATCTCTGGTTTCAGATTGGGTTTCAGTAACTTGTCATCACAGACCATGCTCAACTTTAATTTTCAAAAATGGGACGAGGTGCTGGCCCATTCTAGTTCTGTGAGGTTTTCAGCATCCAAGCCTGGAAGGTTGTATTAGGGTAGTCTGATAACTAATGCACATGCAAAATAGGTAAGGCAAATGCATCAGTTCAAGAAACTGGCAGAGGAAATGTTTTGCTATTTCTCACTGAACCTTTAAATGGAGGAGAGCTAAACGCCTCGTTAGGAAGCTAGGGTTGCCCTTGGATCTGTTGGGATATCAACATTTTTTTTTACAAATGTTGGAGAAGACTTATCTGCGACAACTGGAAATCTGTACGCCAAGAAGGTCTAAGTCTGCCCCTCTTATGCCTGCAAGTTACAGTACAACAAAACTTATCTTTGTCTTTTCTCTTTTAGAAATGGTTCTGTTGCCTTGCTCATACAGTCTTAGTCTAAACTAGTGGAGAAAACTGCTGACACAAATTGTTCTTCTGAAAACCTAAATCTTCTTTTGCTTCAATTAGTTTATTTTCACATGGGTGTGTTAATTTAGGCTGGTTTTTGTGTGTATGCGTTGGGTTTTGCTCTGAGTGGAAAAACTTCAAGGAGAATCTTTTTCCTAGCACAAGCTGCTACACGAACATCCCATGAAAGAGTTCTTGCGTATGTCCTTGTGATCATCTCTGCAAGTGGCCAAAATGGGGGAAGCATTTTAAGCTGGGGACTCAAACTGGGAGAATGACGGTGCTGTCCGAGGCCAGTAGCTTTTTCAGACAACACCCAGGTGACAGCACTGGAAACAACTGTGGTGATTTTTAGTCTTCCTTGCCCTCAGGCTTGTCTGTAAATTATCCTTGTGGTGCAAGATACTGACTTTCCAGCAGAGGGCTACTGCCTGGCAACATCAACTTAGAAGAATGTTATGCTTGAATATGATAACCTGTTTAACAGACTTAGGAGGAATTGCTGATGAGCCAAGCCATAGCCTCTTCATATGGCTGGTTATCAAGTAATTGTAGGAATGTTGAAACATAAGGCATGTTATTTATACTAAGGTACTGAGCCTAAATCTTGGGTTCCCAATTTGAGTGCAAGGCAAATACTTCCAATTGAGTTGTGCAGGTAGTTCTCTTCTGGTTCAAAGTGAGCAGTGTGAATGACACTTCCCCAAAATTCTAGTGTTCTGTAAACTGCATCATTGAAATGGGCCAATGGTTGGGGCAATAGTTGTTTGATTTTTATTTTATTTTGGGTGGTTGTAGCTGATAGCAGACTTGCTGTGATCCTGGAATTCTGTGATTAAAAAAAAAAAAATCAAGATTCCCATGTTGCTACTGTTTGCTTGGGGGGGGGATGAGGATATGAGGACAAATCTCCCCAAATCATGTTATAAACAGAATTTCATGTTATAGAAAACATTAACAAAAGTCTTAGTGTTTGTTTAACTATCTCTGAAGTTGTGGCTTTAACGTGTTTAATGCAAGCATTCAAAATTGAATTTCATCAATATAGTTCCAGGTTATAGGAGGCAATGAGCTTGGTTTACTCTCAGTTGCATATTTCCATGTTGACACTTTCTTTATTAATAAGGACTGAACAGGGCAGCTAAAACAAAAACTCTGTAAGAAGCAGACAGTCATAAACAGGAAGCTGATGAAGTGGTTGTGACTGATAACATTTAAAAGAAAACATTAACCAGTGTCCTTCCTGTAAGGATTGTCCAAGTGGCAAAATCGGTGATCATACTTGGCAGCGTCAGGGTCTTTTTTGATGCAGCTATTTTGTAAGTCTGTGAGAAATGTTAAGCTAAAGATAGCAAATGGAGTGGCTAATGGACATGGTTCTTGTTTGCTTTGAGCTTCTTGTTCAGTAAGAGCTTGCATGAGCCAGTACCACAGTCTGATTTCCCTCTTGTAGTACTAATTCCTGTTGCTCCTACTTGGTACACTTTTTCACTACACAAGCTAGCACTGGTTTTGCTGATGATTTTTTCACACTTGGTGACTTTCAAAAATAGTGCTGGAGGGAAGCAATGTGTGTTTTGCTTATATTGAGCATATAAAATAAAGTTAACTTTCCTGTCAGGCATTTTTGATGGATTATATCATAAAAAATTTTGTTAAAATTTTTAGATCTCAGGTTGGGTTTGCAGGGTAAGTATTTAGGGAAAGGGCTGAAGCCAAAGCCTGCGTTTCTTGGCATTATTCATTGCCTTTTGATCCTGGTTCTAGTATTTTTATGTCTTGTTTGGGTCTGGATGGTTTTACCTAAATTGATGTCCAGCTATAAAACTTCTTTCAAATAATAGCAGATGAGTCCAGTAATTCTTAAAAGATTATGTTTAAAAGAGCTGTTTGAAACTAACCAGTCAAATGCAGAAGCTGTTGCCGGGTACATGAGGTTTAGTTGCTCTTAGCTCAGTAGCTGAACAAGCCTGGTATAGCTTAAAAAAAAAAAAAATCTGTTATGGGGAGTGAGCGGTTACTGCGTAACTCTTTTTCTCTAGCTAGGAAATAGTGTGCAGCACCCGGGAAGAGGGGGGGCGGTGCCAGGCCGGAGGCTCCCCTCCGGTGGGAGGTGAGCGGGAGCGCTGCTGCGGTACCGGTGTCGGCCAGGCGGTGGGGCCCGCCGGCTGCGCCCGTCCGAGCGCCCTGGGCTGCAGCGCGCCTCTTGGGGTTGCACGAGTGTCGTGTATCCGAGGAGGATGCAGTGTGGATGCTTTTAGCTTTATTAACTGTAGCAACTGGCTGTAATGCCTGTGGAGTAGCAGATGCTAGTTGGTAAAAACTTAAAACGGAACAGATAAGTGCTCTGTTTTCTACAGATCTGATGCAAAATAGGGTAAATATAATTGGACCTTTAACAGGGTTATTTTTTCTTTAAGTTAAATCCACTAAGAGTGTGAAATAGACTAAGACAGTGAATTGCAGGAGGATTTTTGTCATCCTAATACTGTTAGCATAGCAAAGCTTAGGCACTGCCATAATGTGCTTTCTCATTTTTTTTCCCTACTCTTCAGCAGCTTTAGGTTAAAAAAAAAAAATCTACAAATCAGAGCTTGCAGTATGGAACCAGTCAACATCTTGATGATTGAATTAAAGTTATACTTTACCTGGAAAAAAAAAATCCATGCATTAAGTACTGATCACCTAACCTGGATGCAAACCAAAAATCTAGTGAGGAAAATGCAACAGTCAAATCTAGCCCAGTACTGTGTCATGTAATTCATGGTTTGATCTGTAGTCAAGTTACCGTATGAATAGCAAAATGAACAGAAAGTTTGAAGGATTAGTGTCCTGAGTGTTAATAGTTCCTGTTTTGCTGTAAAGGGTTTGTAAATAAGGGAGAAAGATATTCCTCCACTCAGACCTTCAGATTTGAAATTAGGATGGCTGGAAGAACTGCCTTATGACTGTTTTGTCTAGTTATGCTGGAGAACGCTATCTTTAAAAAGTTCCTCAAATGCACCCTGCATGTTTTGTAGGTGATAAACTGCATCTGTGCTGTCCAGCTGAGGTCCCTGGTTCAGAGTGCGGAATTGGCAAATTCCTAGCTGACGTAGCTAATAGTAGCTATTGCACAGGAGAAGCCTGGGCAGTCTGGCACAAAACCAACGTGCCATCCTCAGAAGCATAGCCTAGACTGTTGATAAGATAAAACAATGAGCAAAGCATTACATTAGGCAGTGAGATGTCACCTTTGTTGTGAAGGGCTGAACCCATGAGAAGTAATATGGGGGAACTCAAAAGGAAGAAGAAGAAAGCATGCACGCAAGTTGGGCCACCAGAAAAGGTATGGAGAATAGGTGAAGACAGACATAAATTATGACTAGAGAACAAAATGCTCATATGCTAATAATGTGATAATGATTAGTGCAACATTGCAAAGCATAACTAGTAGCAATTAATGTAAGTCTGCTGTTGGATATCAAACGAAATAGAAGGAGGCAGTAAGGGGAAAGACAGATGCTGACTGGAGAAGGGGAGAAATGCCTAAACTCTCCTGTCAACTGAGAACTTCACTAGATGGTTCTCCACCACAGAGAATTTAAAATAAGACCAGCTTGGTATCCAACAAATTGCGAGAACTCCCTGTACCCATACATGAGAGAGTCTGGTCATGCACCTGTGCTTTGCTGGAAAGCACTTGAGGTAGTGCTGACAGGATACCGTAGCAAAAAGCTTTAAATAGAAGAAATGGACCTAACAGAAAATAATTGAGTTTGTTCGATCACTAATCTTCCTGGTGCAGAGGTCTGTTGAGTTTGCCAGAACTTTTGTGATTTAAATGGAAGCTGCCTGAGGAAAAACTACCTTAACACCCTGCAACTTGAAGATTACTTGTCAGGTAGGATGTTTTGCCACTTTGTTGTAGGTTTTTCCAGGTCGGGTGTTACTTCAGTAAATAGCAGGTGTCTTTAGTAACATGTAAAGGATAAATATGATTTAGGCATGTAACATATTCTGTGTTGCGGTTTGAAAGACACACCAGGGCAAGGGTTTTTCTATTACCGGTTTTATTACTCCTTTCAGTTATTTCAGTTGACTACTTTTTGCAAGTGCTCCTCCAGTGCTTCTGTTATAGGCTTTTAAATGGGTAGGTGCTGTCTTTTTGGTATGTGTGTATACAGTGCCTTGTAAAACTCGGATCGTGTCCTGACCTGGAAGCTTCAATACAACACCTGTGAAACAATACTTTTATTTTTCATGTAAATTTTATATATCAGCCTTGTGGAATAAAAGCAAGCAAATGAAAACATATAGGTATAAAACCTTCTCTTCTACCTTTGTAAAACTGATACAAGAAAATAATGCTACCTGCTTGGATTCATTATGCTTTCAAAATTTATTTATATTTAAGTTGCTGTTCACCTCTGAGTGGATACTTGCTATTAGTGGTTTAACACTAGCAGAGGACTAATGCTTTTATCACCTCTGAGCAGTCGATAAATCCTACTTCTAAATACACTGCCTATATCACTGGCTATTTAAAATTTGACATGTTAAGTTTTGTAATGCCATTTTCACAGGTACTGGCTTGACTACAGAACTGTTTCTTCCTTACTTAATTCTGAAGATGTGAATGTTGATATGTCGATGACTGTCTCCTGCTCTTCACCCTAGCTGTCTTTACATGTGCTAAAAAAGGCTTAGAGTCCAAGAGAAGAAGGGAAAGACTTAATCTCTTGAAAAAAATCAGTATTTCTAACTAATTAAAAAGGATCTGAGGAAGGTCACATCAGTTGTCTTTTGCTGCAAGTGACATCTTAAAATGACTCTGCTATGCCCATGAAAATCACTGTGAGATTGACACATCCTCTAGAAAAAGAAAAAGAGGGACTTTTTGATCTGCATCTCATACCTGTTTTCATAGTAAAAATCACAGTTTGAATGGTTGATTTTTATTTTAGCTTGCTTTTCTGTAGTATGCATTAAGAACAGTTGGCAGATACAAGTGGGATTTTTTTTGTTTATTGTTTTGAAAATATGGGTGTTTTTTTTGTTTTTTGTTTGGTTTTTTTTTTAGCCAGTTCCATGATTCTAGTCTTGTGATTTTTGGGAACTTTGGGATGGCTGTTGCAGCCAACAGATGTAAGTGATTTCTCTAGTCAGACTATTAAGCATTGCAGCAGAGTGAGGAACAAACCAGTAGGAGTCATAGTGGTCAAGAGAACGTGTGGAAGAGAACTTGTGCTAGGGTTTGGTTTATATATTTACCCTTTTCTATCAGTGGAAAGCTAAAACTCCAAAACTTGGTACCTGAAATTGTGGGGCTTAGTCTGGATTTTAATTCTGGAATTCAGTTTTCATGCTTTTAATTAATGGGTTGCATTTCAGATGAGATGACTCTTCAGATCTTAGTAAGAGCATGGGTTTGGAAGCTACTGCCAGCATTTTAGCCAGCTCTCTGACTTCTGTCCCCACCTTCTCATTGCCTTTGCCACTTTGATCTAAAGTAAGAAACTACAAAAGACAGGAAGTGTGTTCTTCCCCATAGAATGAAGTGTCTTTTAATACGTACATTTAGAACAGGCTCAGATATTCTTACTGAGAAGTAACTTGCAGGTTGGCTTCTGAGTGCATTCTCCATTTGTGCTAGTAAACTTGTTTCACAAAGCAGTTGAATGAAACTTTCATGGAGTTGCTTTTAGCCAGAAGAGCAGGAGAGAATTAGGTAAGTGTATAAGAGAAAAATTGGCACAAATTCCAAAGGCAAAACTTCATCATGGTGAAATACTTCTTCAGTTAAGAAAATGTGACTACCTGAATGACACCAAAAATATGCAGTGACAGACCATGGCTTTTTGGCAAATAAGATTTGGCTTTATACAAATTCTTCTTTATGTGATTAAGTTTTATTTATACAATTATCCAATCTTATGTAAGCTTGATATTAATGCTCAGATAATCAAAGATTTGATTAAATTAAATCTTTGGGATTTGCACAAAAGCCTAATCTTTTGCAAAAATCAAATGTTTTCTCCAGTGTATGGAGTAAGATATTCAAGGCACTACCATGATACAAAATGTCTAATGAACAGGATGATACAGTAAATAGACAATAGAAAGAATAATTCAATAACTATGAATTAGGAAGTGGGACCTCATCCAAAGAAAACTTAAATATATAATGTATTGTATGATGTTATTCACCTGCCTACTTGGTCGTTGAATCATCAGGGTCTTAATGTTTTCAAAAAGAATATATAAATTAAACCAGCTTAACATTACGTATACAGCATGATAAAAGTATTTTCATCTGATTAAGCTTAAAATTCTATTGCCGAAAAACTGTATTTTGTTTTCTGGCATCGACCAGCAACTTCTCATTTTCTTAATTAGAAAAATGTTTTTCCATGATAGCGTTAGCCTTGTTGAATTAGCTCCAGGATTTCTGTTTGTTTGATTTTCTTCAATGAACTGTTCAGTTTGTCCTTCTCGGTATAATCAACTCAAAATTTCATGCAATATTTTCATGTGTTGTCTACTTTCTGATTAATTTTGCCAAAATATCTTTTACTACTTGATGTGTCCTAGGGACCAGAGTCATGCAATGGCAATGGCCACTGCTGCCATTTGATTGTCTTTTGTTAGATGTCATTGTGCAAATAAGAACTGTAATGCCTGGAATTCTTCTACCTACAAAGGTTTTTTTCATAGCTTTTGTGGTTCTTTGCTGATCTGACAAGCATTTGAGTCGCTCAGCAGCAGCTACCTTTGTGCAGGTGGATTCGTATCAGGGTCAGGGGTAATGTTAAGAGCTCCTGAAGTAGCTTGTTACATCACATCTGATAGCACAAACATAATGTTGAATGAAGAGCTCTTGAAGGTCACAACTCTGAGAAACTGCACTTTATCAAGAATCACCCTACTGTTAATCACAGTAATACAGATGCTAATAAAATATGTTGTATTTATAACTTTCTCAGGCTAGTAAAACTGTCTCTTCCCTACCATGCATTTTTTCAAAGTCAGTACTAGCTTGTATAGCCTGTACAAAATCTTTATGCAGAATTCTTTCCCATAAGGTCTAGAAAGTCTTGATTTTATTCTTTTTTTAATTAAAATTGTTCTTTATAATTCCTTGAGGGTTTTTGTTTGGATAGTTTTTTGCTATATATTGGAAATTCAAATTTATTGTATTTCAGGGTTTGCAGTCAAAAAACCTTAGTGTTGATACTATGAAACTTAATATTGTTTGACTATGAGGAAAAAAATAGAAAAGGAGAATATACAAATACATCAATGATCTCAGAAGTCAGAGTCATGGCAAAATACAGTTGAAATGGACCAAAAGAACTAACTTAGCTAAGTTGTCATGCTGCGAGGTAAGACTGACTGTTTTAATAATATCTCTGACAAGTTTGTCCAGGTTGTCCTTCAAAACTTCTGATAATGGAGTTTGCACAACTCCTCTCTCCTTTGGTCCTGCAATGTCTTACACTAATACGAAGCCTTGTTACCTCTTACTCCTCTGCAATGAGTGTGAAAACTAGATCTGATTATTTTCACATGTGCTTCTTCCTGTGACCAAATCCCTCTGAACTTCCTGGCTTGTCACTCTTGACTCCTGCTGGTGGCCCCCCTAAGCCCACTAAATTTTTAAATTTTTTTTTCTTCAAAAACTGCCTGCTTAGCTGCCTGTTTCTTAACCTGCATTTATGTAGTGAGTTATCTGTGTGTAAATACAGAACACATATCCATTAATATTTATTATTTTGACAGTTGTTGTACCTAAGTCTGAGACCCAGAAGAGACTGTTACTGGTCTAGGCAGCGTGTGAATCTTAGAAATGATGGCTCTTTCCAGGGAACTTCAGGCCTATGAGTTAATTTCTGGTTTAAAAAACCCCCACAAAACAATAAAAAAAAAACCCAACACAACATCTTTCTAACAGATGACTTAAGCAAGGTAGATCTGATATAAAATTGAATTTTGTATTTGTTTTGAAAGCAAAAATAAGTATTTGAGTTCTGTAGCTCAATAATATATTGAGTATTGCACAAAGAGCCATAGAAGTGAAACTGTAGCAAGCTTTGGCATAGTGTAGCAATCAAAACTTGCTGGATCCTTGGACATAATCATGTTGGCTAGGCTGTGCCACTTGCGATACTTTGTTTCTGCCACTATAAGGGCTACAGCCACACTTTTGCTGTTATGAAAACATACCCTTAATGTCAGCTATAGAACTGTATCTTTTTTTTCTAATAAAAATGCACTTTTACACATGATTCATTCATTTCAAAGTTTCAATGTAAAGAAAACCCAACTAATGCTGCTGGCCAATTTTTGCAGTCCTAGAGAAAGCTTACAAACAGAAAAAAACCCTTCTGTTAAATTTGCTAGCTGTTAATTGGGCAAGTGCTAAAAGAACAGGGACAAAATATTTACATGTTTTTCTTAATGTTTTGAGAAAATGGTTACAATGTATTTCAAACTGTTGTTGGCTCATAGGCATCCACAGTTCAGTGGATGTTTACCATTTAATAGAATGTTACAGGGATTGTAGCAAATGCTGTCTATAGAGACCTTAGTACAGCAACATGAGATGATGACACATCTGCAAGAATAAACACTAATAAACAGTTTTCAAAATAAGAACAAAAAAACTCTCTCAGCTGAATATTTTGGTTTTGCTTAAAATTGCGGAGTCTTGATTTAGGAAAGCACAGGAGGCTGTGCGTGTTTTCAGATTTATTTAAAATTGTCATAGATTTTCACTTGTAGTTAAGTATAGCCCTGATGTGCATTATGTAAGGGATAACAATGAAAAGGGGTACATAGCTGTTAAATGCCTGAGGAAAGACACTGTGTCATTCCTCTAGCACACAAGAAAAGTGCTATAGTGTGTTACTACAGCTGTACGTGCATCTCATGAGGAAAAGAGAATTTGTGTGCTAGAAACCTTAAGAAAGCAGAACTCAGCCTTTTCTGCCCTGGCCCCATCCAGTGCATCAATACAGACTAATACAATGATGATACTATTTAAAATAATCAATTGTTGCTTTTTTTTTTTTAAGCAATGTTGGCAAGTCAAGCAACAATCTTCTGTCTTTGAATGAGAATTGTATTTTCCTGCTTTTCTCTAGAAAAGGGGCTACAGCGTTGTATTTTAAAGTGAACCTTCCATTCTTACTTTGACAATTAGTATGCCTATCATCATGATTTTATTGTAATACACCAAGGAAGAACACAGGGAAGGAAACATTCTTTAATCTCTTTGAAGGTGGTGCAGCTGGCAAATCACACTGTTTTTTTTTTTTTTCCTGTATGAAGATGTTATTAAGAATTTGTTTTGGGCAGCCTGGAACAAGTGCTACCTTTTAGATGGTGTAAAATCCTACCTGGAGAAACTTGTCCTCTTGAAGAAGAAGAGAACCTATTAGATGAAATTGAAAGAAGTTGTTTCAACAACAGTAGTTGTTTTTTAAATTGTGACAACAACAGTGGACAAGGGAAAACCAATGGACATCATCTATCTGGATTTCTGCAAAGCTGTTGACATGGTCCCCCACAACATCCTTCTCTCTAAGTTGGTGAGCTATGGATTTTATGGGTGGACTGTTTGGTGGATAAGGAACTGGCTGGATGGTCGCATCCAGAGGGTAGTGGTCAATGGCTCGATGTCTGGATGGAGACCGGTGACAAGTGGTGTCCCTCAGGGGTCCGTACTGGGACCGGTGCTGTTTAATGTTTTCATCAATGACTTGGACAGCGAGATTGAGTGCACCCTCAGCAAGTTTGCGGATGACACCAAACTGAGTGGT
>BOSO01028858.1:0-16838 GCA_018403395.1 Gorsachius goisagi
TATTTATGGGGGTAAGATAATTGGCTCATAGTCATATTTACATGCTGACCACTGTACTTAGGTGGGCACATTCCACAATAGCCCTTGGCTATTGTACTGTTATCTGTCTCCCCCCACACCCACTGGGTGCATCCTTCACGACCAGATACATCTATCACCACAGCCACAAGTGGTTATCACTTGAAAGAGGTCAAGGGAGGGGGAGTCGGAGGCAAGGGGGGAGCACACTGCCACAAGAGCACAGATCCAAAAAGGAACAGCATCTACTTCAGGGCTACCCATGGTCCTGGTGCACCACAGTCCTCTGACATCTCTGGTGACCTGGAAAGAAAATGTAGGAACAAGAGGAATAGCAACACTGCACAGAGGAGAGGGAGCTGGTGGGAAACGGTGATAACCTCTGAATTGCCTTCCAGCAAATCTCCACTTGGCTGCGAGTAGAAGGATTTCATTCAAAACTAGAGATACTGACAGCTACATTTATATAGGAGAGTGTCTTTTTTTTTTTTGCAAAGAAAACCTTTTCAAGTAATTTGCACTTTGCTTTTGAGTACAGAGCACCAAGGCAGGAGAATGAGATGGTACTCAACAGTAATAGCAGAAGTGTGGTACAAAATACTTTTAGAATTGGATGTCATATGTCTCCTGTCATTGCTGCAAAACCCTACCTGATCACATGCTGTTAACCAATTTGCATTAGAATACACTGAAGGAATATTCAAAGAATTCCTAATATTGTTTTTCTGTTTGCAAGGGTACTCACATGGCCCATCCTTGGTAAAATGGCCTGAACAGCAACAGCTGTTAAGATAGGAATGTGAGTTCAAGCATCCAAAACTGTCTGAGAGTGCATATGCCACAGCTGATCATATTAAAGGGGATGACGACCATCAGCCAGATTAAACAGTAACCAGGGATTTACAGAGTGAGTTTGAAACAAGGCTAGTGCCAATTTGGAAAGAAGCATAAGGGGCAAATGAAACTGTGTAACAGTAGAGAGAACAGCGGGAACAGAGCAAGCGGCCAAAACCAGACAAATTGGGTTTGATGCTTTTGTGTGTTCACCCACTGGCATTAAAACCTCTGTCTGGGCCAGGCAGAATATTCTCCCTATGTGACTGCCAGCAGCCTGCATCCAGCTTGGGCAGTGACAGTGCAGGGTGCAACCTGCGGGGACTTACAACTGGGTGTGCGTATTTGACCTTGTGTGGTGCTTCTCCCTGGTGTTTGTGTTGGCAGGTTGTGAGGCACAGCACAGGTACACATTAAGCACCCACATCTCCTACAGAAGGTATGGGTGAGAGAGGGACTGCGTGTATAACCATGGGTGGGTAGGCGCACAGCTTTGTGTGCATGGTTAGAACCTTGAGGGATTAGCAAAGAAAGATCATTTGCTAATTTGTTAGGTGTTTATTAGCATTTTGTCTATTAATGGTCTTATCTGTTGTATTGCTGATACTGAACCTGAATGTATAGTTCACTGATTGCCAGCTAATTATGTGCTATTAATAAATCAATACACCAGTTTGTCATTCAGTTTAAGTGAATTGTGCAGTTCTTCCCTGTCACACCATGAGGTTGTAATTGTAGATATTACGTGATGCGTAATGTCATTGTGAGTTAGAGAAGTTGTCTGCCAGAGGGAGGAGAGACAACTGTTGACAATGAAAAGATAGCCTCACTATTAATATAGTGAGATAGGACCCTTTCATGAAGATTTTTGGGCAAAACAATGACTGGTTCTAGAATTCTGTGGGCTCTAATGGTATCATTAAACTCAACTGTGACAGCAAGCATGCCGTTAGAACATGCCGGAATTATACTGGTCAGAGATGCTATTCCAGCAGTGACTAACTAAGCTCCTATTACTGTCACCACCAGTTCTCTACTGGAAGACACTGACTTCCTCAGATCTGTCTTCCTAACACAAAATGGCTTCCAAACACTGTTCCCAGAGTCATTCAGGTTTGAACAAACATTCTGAATTTTGATATTAAGCCTCCACATTGAGCAGGGAATGAATAAAGTCTTGAGTAACTTGAGTAACCACATGACTGACTCTACTTCGTACAGGAATTTTGGACAAGATAACTTCCGTGGTCCCTTCCAACCTGAACTTTCCTATGATCCTATATCTTGACGTGCAGTTTTGCTAGCACAGGGAATATGTGGTGATGTTTTGGCTGTCTGCCTGTGCCCACAGCAATATTTCAGTGTGGTCACACCAGTTCTCAAAGCAATAGCTCTGCTCCTGTAGGTAAAATCCAGTTGCCTTTGGTTCCATAACTACTTAGATGTTTCTGCCTTTCCTATCAATTGGAGGTAAGGGTACTCTAGAGATGACTTTTTCTGCCTGCCTTAGAGGTCCTGAGGCATGGTTTTCCTATGCGCTCTTTTTTGTTAGAGGCTGGAGATGACGAAGTAACTCAGACATGATTAAAGACATTAGTTTTGAATCAATTGATAGCCCATGGAAGAGGTGGGGAAGGGAAGAAAGATTAAGATCCTAATTTTATTTCCGTTTGGTTAGGGTAAGTTTAATCAATGACTTAAGAGGCTCACAAACACAAGACTGGAAAGGACTGAGTCTGGTCCCTTCCTTTGTGATCAAAGGTAGTTTCTTTGTATAGGCCTACATTATGTCTATACAAAGATTACTTCAAAGCCTCACTATTTAAGTGAGTCTTCTAATTTTCAGCTTAAGTTTATATCTATCTGCTCTTATGTGCTGATGTTATCTTTTAGCTGAAATATTTTTAACATCACCTGTATTCAGAGAGTCAGTCAGGAAATTTATGGTAAATTTTCAATTCAGTTCCAGTTTTGGTTCAGCTGTAGCTGAAAGAATCTTTGTGTTTCAAGCCTGTAATGATTTGGCAAGTGGTTTAAAAACAGAAAAGCAGTTTGGTAAAATCTAAACCACTTTGAGCTTCATGACGTCAGAAGATACAATGTCAAAACGGTCCTGAAATTAGAGAAATTATAGAACCCATGCCTGCAGCATGGATTTTTACAGCTAATTGGTTTGAGCCACTGTCTCTGGGTTGGAATCTGAGTGCCTCCTAGCACTCTGCCTCAATGTCTTTCCTGCTGTCTGAGCTTCCCTCAGGGGTTAAGGAATTAGAAAGCAGCAGTGTCACTGATACAGCTGAAAAGCAGTTAGTACCACTGCTGTGACAGGGAAGGTTGAACTGTCTTAAGTTCCTCACCACTGCAAGGAAACCAGCTTTTGCACCCAGCAGCCCACTAGTACGGAAGCGTACAAACGCGTGCCTGTACAGTAAAGCAATAAGATTGGTGCAGAGAATATAAGAGGGACTGTCTTGGTGCAGTTAGAGCACTGCTGTGCGCAGCAGAACACGGCTCCCTACCACAGAACAAAAGGAATTAAAGATTTGGTCGGTGAAGTTCTGTGGGGAGCTGTTTCTTAGAATTCAACTTAGGCAGGTGCACAAATTATCTTTCTACTGATCAGGTATGCACCAGTAACTGCAATATGGATGCAGACTGATTATCACAGGGTCATGGAGCAGAGTGAGGGTTCATTCTCCACATATGAGTCACTTGGCAAGATAAAGGGGGAGGAAAGGAAGAGATGTTATGCTGTCTGGAAGATTTCTTGTAGGTAAAACAGCTGAATGACAGTTTTTACTAAGACTATTCCTTAGAATTGGTAACTGAAAACACAGCCCAGGGCAAAAAAAAAATTAAAAATTCCAGCTGCCTTTTGAGAGGAAAAAATTTAACTGCTTTGGAATTCAGGTTTGATTTGAAATGTGTTCTCTAAACACACTCTGTATTATCCTGTATCAGTAGGCTAACTAAGCCAGTGGTTTTAAGGGTATGTTATGTGGTCTTTTGGGAGCATATACAAAATCGATCTGTGTATACTCCATACCAGTCAGACATCACCACTGTAGGGTATCTAGTGTGCAGCCGTTTTGTGTCAATCTTCTGAAAGCACATTTTACTCTTACATTTTTTTCCCCAGTTCTCAGTATCAAATAATTATCTTCATATGATCTGTATTTCCACTGGAGTACACTTCTTATAAAGCCAAGATGTTTAATGAAAATATCAATAAGGCTGTTGCTCACATGAGTCCAGGAGGAGTTCCTCTGTTAGCCCCGTTTGCCATGTAGTTCTTCTTTTAGCACAATCTTTATTATTTTTCTTTGGATAGTTCATTATCCACATTACATTTCATCCACATCTTCTCCATCTTACCATTTCTCATGTGGTACCAAAACAAGTGCTTCAACATCACCTAGGTTTATTTAATCAAGTATTTGATCAACTACATTTCCTTTGCTCTGGGTAGTTGGTTATCTTATATAAGAGCCAGTGGGTTAGTAAGTCACTTTGTATTTATGTCTGCTTTTTATTTCAGTTGTTTTCAACATAGATCTTGAATGATATGCACATAGTAGAGAAGTTAATTTTTTTACACACATGTAATGTTATTTTCTGTTTTTTAACTAAGCATAGAAGACAAATCACATAATCATAGAATAATTTATTTGTACAACATCTTTTGGATGCCAAAAGAAATAAGCTTATCTGAGTATGGAAGGGATTAATATGAAAAAAAATCAGGTGTGATTTAAAAACAAGCAGACTGTAGGGAACCAAAATTGCCAGACATTTATTTATTTATTCATTTAGCAAAGTTTGGAGAGGAGGAAAAAAAGAAACAGTTGTGTGTTGCAAGAGGATTAGAGGAAGTGATTGCTGAAATCAGAGTATAAATACTTTGCAAGGTCAGGCCCTGGAGCAGTTAGTGAGTAAAATAGGAGTGGAAATAACACAAAGCAATCAAAGTTGTAGGCTACAGTACTAAATGTGTTTCCTGAGTTTCTGAATGTCTAGGATGTCATTCCTGGGCTATACAACTCTGCTCTTGTGTTGGATATATTGTACTGCAGAAAGAGGTAAGCTATAACATGGAGGAAAAAAAAAGCTTCCTTAAAGTCTATGTGAAGATGATTACTAAAACAATATGTAAATGTTTCCATTTTAACCTGTTTTAATGAACTTCTGACAACAATAACTGAGATTTCTTCTGGCAGTATTTAGCACCTTTAGTATTTAGTATCCTGTCATAAATATTATTTCACCTAGTTTTTGGATAACTATTGCTCTTAAAATCTGTTGCACAACTTTTTAAATTGTTACTATCCCTTTAAACTACAGCCAGACAACTCATTTGTTACTAATTATGTTTGTTAATTATTCTAAGATCTAAAACCTATAAACAGCTGGTACATTAAAATAGAAAATATTCAATCAATGTGGATTTCTTTCTGTCTGGAATAATGTGTGTGATAATCTGAGAAAGGGGAATGATTACTAAATTGACTGAAAAGCTTACAAAATACTGTTGAATGATAGACTGGTTTTACTCCATGAAATGAGATAGATGTATACAGGTATGCTTTCGTATATGTTTAAAGAGGTAGCTAGTATTCTGGGTATCTTTTCAGAAGTCTCTAGTATTTTCTGTTTCTCTGTTCAATTTTTTTTTTCTTTATATTGTGTTTGCATTGCTTAATGTATGTTTAGCGATTTAATTCTTTTGCTTTCTGTCTGGGTTTCTTTATATTGATTGTTGTGGAAAAGGTCCTATGTGGTTTTGAGCTAGAGTGTCTGCTTGGTTCAGGTTGTTTTTCATTTTAGGTGAAGATTATTATTAATCAAAACAATCTGATGGGTTTTACTTTGAAAAATCAGAACGTTAATGAAACATATTATCCTTTTTATATATACTTAAAGTAAATACTGCTCCAAAGTAACTAATAAAGTCTAATTTGTTTGCAAAGTAGTCCAGAAAAGTCCTGGAATTTGAAAAGAAAGTTTGCCTGAATTTGCGCTTCCTTTTCACAATGCTTTCGTTAGATAGAGAGATTGCAAAGGAATGTGAATGTAGCAATATTTGATTTACCCGGGACAACTATTACCACTGGTCATGCAGGGTTCTTAGTTCAAACTCCATATTGAAAGTCTGTGTGAGTTGTTTGAGAGATCGGTTTTTGCACAAGGGCTGAAAAATACTTCTACTTGAATTTGTAGTTTGTGCTTGACTTTATGGAAGTTGTACCAGCATAATGACTGACAGCAAGAAAGCAGCCTGAGATATTTCTAACTGAGGTCAAGTTACATATAAATACTAAATGATAATTCCAGCTCTCTTGGTCTCTCACTAAAGGATTTAAAGGTATGCGTTTTGTGCATGCTTCCTAATATAAAAATAAAACCGTCCCAATTTTGGTGAGTACACATGGCGAGTGCATGATGTAATTAATACAGGTTTGAAGTACATCCTGTCAGCATATTAATTCTTCTCAAGCTACTGAGAAATTGCATTAAAAAAAAAGAATACTTAGCTGTAGTCAGAAATACATATACATATTGTGACACTTGATGGTAACACATAGTTTGACATCAAGGCAGAAGTGGTAAAGAACAATCAGAGAGAGTTGAAGAAAGAAGGACACATGTCTTAGTAATAATGAAGAGACTGTCTGGAGATTTTTTCATGCCTTTTTTTTTAATGGAAATGAGGAGTTAAGAGGCCCCCATTCTGTGCAACAGACAATAAAAATATAATACAACTCAGAAGTAAGGGAGGAATAGAGCAGAGAAGCTCTTCCTGTACTAAATAGCCTATTTTTTAAATCATATAATTCAGAGTGTGCTTTCTCAGCCTGCAGACTGAAAGTACTACTTTTAATGAGCTCTAATGAAAAATATGACGAATTAGAGAAATCCCTTATGTCACCATTACAAAGAACTTTTGGGGGTTAAACTAACCATTTTTAACACAATTGAAAGACAGAACTAGCTAGAGGAATCTTGTTCATTTCACTTATTCCTGCATTTCGCAAAAATGCTGTTAAAAAGTGAATGTGTCAATCTTGCTGTGTCCCTACTACCTTTTTTGATAGCAGGGTAGTGCCCTCTAGTGGACAGAAGCAATAAATTTTACTCAGCTGTAATCATTCGTAGGAGGAAGCATATTTATTAAAGTAGTTGGAAAAAACGCGAATGTGTGCACATACTCTTCCTTCAGCATTCAGCAGTATTGTCAAAGCTTGTCTACTTCTGGCTACTTAAGCCAGCCAGAATAAAGGTATTACCTCTGACAATTAACATTCTTTATATTTCAAAAATGCCATAGCTACACTTAAAATTATAGTTTTTTTCTTGTAGCAAATCTTTCTCCTGGTTTTTTAAAAATTTTAAAATTATGCCTCTAATTTGGAAGGTATTCCACTAACTGAAATAAAACCAGTGAGTTGTCAAGGGTTTGTCTTTGTACAACTAAAGTAAAATTCACATTTGTCATGGTTTAACCCCAGCTGGCAACTAAGTCTCTTGCTCACTCCCTTCCAGTGGGATGGGAGTAGAATCAGAAGACTAAAAGTGAGAAAACTCATGGGCTGAGATAAAGACAGTTTAATAAGTAAAGCAAAAGCCGCACACACAGGCAAAGCAAAACAATGAGTTCATTCACTACTTCCCACTGGCAGGCAGGTGTGCAGCCATCTCCAGGAAAGCAGGGCTCCATCACGTGTAACGGTGACTTAGGAAGACAAACGCCATCACTCTGAATGTCTCCCACTCTTTCCTTCTTCCCCCAGCTTTATATGCTGAGCATGTTGTCATATGGTATGGAATATCCCTTTGGGCAGCTGGGATCAGCTGTCCCAGCTGTGTCCTCTCCCAGCTTCTTGTGCATCCCCAGCTTTCTTGCTGGTGGGGTGGGGTGAGGAGCAGAAAAGGCCTTGACTATGTAAACACTGCTCAGCAATAACTAAAACATGTCTGTATTAGCTACACTGCTTTCAGCACAAATCCAAAACAGCCACATACTAGCTACTATGAAGAAAATGAACTCTATCCCAGCCAAAACCAGCACAACTTTCCACACTTTGATGTGGCAGAATGAGTATTTAACCTGCACACTTTGTATTGGAAATCACAGCTACTTAATCTGTGGTTGTGATCTCCACAGTTTAGTTCAGCAAGCCATAACTCCACATCCCTCACATGAGGGAAGACCCTAAATACTTTTCCTGTAGTCCCACTTTCAGGCATCACTTGAACAATCCATAGGAAAGCTTCAGTGACGGTATTGCTGCTTTCTCAAACCTGTGGCCTTACAACTAACCTGATGAGAGGACTTTTGTCCCAACTCTCTACTGAGTAATGAGTCTACTCACCAAGAAATTTCTTTCCCTGGTGGATATTTCTCCTGCCATTTATTTTCTATACAGAAGTTTAATTTCTTTTCAAAGGCTTCATTTCTCAGAATTTTTTTTATTTATTCTTGATTAATTCTCACCTTTCATTTAAAACAGTCTTCATTGAATCTAATTAGCTAGACTGTCCAGACTGTTACCCTGGGTAAAGCTTCAGCCTTTAAAATAAGTGCGTTTCAGTTACCCAAGCACAGAGAATTAGTCACTGAAATTAAGTCAATTATTATAAACAACAGCAACAAAAATGTTTCTTAACAAAGATCATTTAGGCTTTTATTGACAGCTTCCCAACTTTTGTTTTTTTTCCCTTTAGTCTGATTTTTCTCATTCTCAAGTTATTGGGGAACTTAAAATTAATTCAGGCTCATTGCTTGTAATTCATATGGGCTTGGGTGTATGTGTCATGAACACTGAAGGCCCAGGAAGGAGTTTTTGACGAAGGACTGTATAATATCATCCTAATGAAAAATATCAGACACCACCATCCACCCCTCAAATAGAGTCAAAATGCTTTGAAGCTAACAAAGGTCAAAGTGAATACCTAGAATTAATTACATCATGTAATAAGTAACTCGTCATAGGAAGTAATCTCATGGGCAGGAGGAAATAAGTTTTGGAATATCAGGTGATCTCAGCCTGGAGAGAAAGTTTAGGCAACGTAACAGTGAGGGGAGATTTGACAGAACTAGGTCAAGTGGCACATGAACTTAATGTCATTAAGGATGGTCATGGCTGCAGAAGAAAATAGTTTGAAAGGAAATGCTACAGAATGCAAAGAGTTGTTCTCTGCGGTAACGGAAGGACAGGCAAGAAGAAGCTTCTGCAGATGGAAGGGTAAGAGATGTCTGTGGTTAGAACCAGAGCACTAGTCTCATCTCACTCTTTGTAACTAAAATCTATTTAATGAATTATGACTGTCCCTTGTGGTTTCTTGGCACTTGCTTGACTATTCTTATGTTCTTCTAAATGTCTATCCATATTCCTACAAAATGTGGATTCTTAGCAGTTTCCCATTTTGTGATGATTAGGTAGAAAATGTATGCTCATTTAATCACAAATGTCCCCAGGATTTCTTGCTACATTTTCTATTGTAAAATTATTTTGATGTTTTAGCATGTGCTTCAGTCATCAATATTTTTATTTAGAATTTTCAGCTTGTAAAGAACCTCCACCTAGAAGGGTTAAAGAAGTGCCTACTGAAAGATGGGACAAACCTCCCTATCCACATGGTACTCAAGTAACATACAGATGCCGGCCTGGATATATAAAACTTGGACGAATTGTGTTTGAGTGTGCTGATGGAGCATGGATGCAACGGCTCCCAAGGGCAGAATGCAGAAGTAAGTATTTATGCAAAATATGTGCAAGCATTTGACCCGAAAGATTGCATTCCTTGCCACTGATATCAATGTGAAATTGTCATTGTATCTTTACCTATATCTTACTTATTTCAGCATCCTTTAAAATATCATTCTAAAAAGTATGTATGCATAAGGAAACATTTTGGAAGTTCTTTTTCTCCAGATCAAAGGATTATTTTTTTTCTTTACAAGAGAAGATCTTGCTCTAGGCCAGCCTTATTAACCTGATTTAAGTTAAGTTATTAAGTTATCAGGAGCTTGCTTCCAAAATTTTAGAAAAAGTCAATGCAGGTGAAATTTACAGTCTAAGCAGAATAAAGCACTAACCTAGCTTCTGAATCTGAGTCAAGAGACAGTACTGTTTTCTTTCCAGTTTATTCAACTAGCTGTATGAAAGCTATAACTTCTTGGAAGTGTGAAATTATTTTTCCCTGTCTTCTCTCTTAATCTGTGAAGGAAAACTCATTATTAGGATGAGAGACGCTGTTTATTATCTATAGTACGCTGTGTTAAGGGTTTAGAAGTATCTCACACCCTCATACAGAATTCATTAGTGAAGAAATTGAAGTTTATTATGGTTAGTCAGCAGATACTACTTTTCTGTAATACATGAGTTTTAGACACAAATTTTAGACATACAAGCTTTTTTTTCTCACATATCTAACATACAAAATTTTTGCTAGTAGAATATAAATGTTTGGTTTGATAATATAAAATTAAGCCCCAGATGTCATTCAGAGATGAATACAAATAATGAGTAAAAATTAATTAATAAAGTTGTTACTAGTTTCTTTTACATTTTTTATTTAGTTACCTTCTCAGGTTTTTTATGTATTTATATAACTACTGAGTGAACACGGATCTTTCAAATTATACAAAATTTAGTGTTGCATTTTAGTAACATATTCTAGTAAATACTGCCACCCAGTGAATAGGTACTGACATTGGTAATGCACACGTGGAAGGAGAAAAGGGATGGTCTGCCACATGTTAAGTGGTCATGTTCCCTTTTCAGAATAGGCCACAGTAGAGAGCAAAATTGATCATGAGGTTGTCCATTTTCTCTGAATCACACTGCAGCAGGTTTAGGCCTACTCAAACACCTCTTCCTTGGAAAAAACATGATGTTGATATGCTCCAAGAAATGAAATTGCCTACATCAACAGGGCCCAGGAAAGATTTCTTCTGAGGTGGCCTAATAGGTTTTAGCTATGCAGTTTATTTTGCAGTCTGTATTATAACATCAAAAGTGGAATGAGAGGATGGTGTGTTCATCTTTGGAATTCTTTTGGAAATCCAGGTCAAATAGTTAGGGCCAGACCACAAGAAAAGTCCTATGGGAAACTTTGAGCAGAAAGGACTGAGGACCAAAAGACTCCTGTCTTAGATCATCCCTCTTTACTAAGCACAATCTCCATCAGATTGAGGAAATTTCATTTCCAGTCATGGATGGATACTGCAGTGGGAGCTTTGGATGAGTTTATGTCACAAGTTGTATGAAAAGCTGAAATTATATCCTGCCATTCAATTTTTCATAAAACTTAAGATGAGCTCAGCCTTTTTAAAGGAATAAAACCTACTAATTTGTTCCTTTTTTTTTTTTTAAATCAGCAGATCCTTACTCCAATATGTTCTCATTGAAGTTAGTGATTTAAAAAAGGGCAGGTTAATCAAGCTAATGCTGAACATTTTCACATTTTTGAAAGGTCCATACCCACTAGGAAAGTGCTCTTTCACAATTTCACATTCTTATGTATGGTGTAAGTAATTTTTTTCTTCTTCTTTTATTTTTTTTTTTTACCAGATAAGCCCTGTGGACACCCTGGAGATATTGAGTTTGGTTCTTTTGAACTTACCAGTGGAAGTGAATTTGTATTTGGTGCCAGAGTTGAGTACAGATGTAATGATGGGTAATACTTATTCAATATATGGGAGTTAACATAAGGTGTTAATGTTAAAAGAAGTGTCAGTTATAGATCTGTTGCCTGTAATGCAGCTGCAACTTACTAATATTTAATGCTTGGTTATTGTTTAATTTAAATTTCTGCAATTACAGTAATACTGAACATAACTCTTTCTCATGTCTGGTGCTATTGGAGTAACCGAACTCATGCAGCTGAAGCTGTCATCCAAAGTATCTAAAATACATAAGGTTGTACCTAACTTGAAATCATGGCTGTCCGAGTAGAAGACAAAAATAGTGATCTGTCTGTAAAGCTGCCTCATGACTCCACCAGCCTGCCAGTTCAGATGGAAATGCAGCTTTGTACACTGGAATCAGTACTCTCAGTAGGCATTCATGATGCAGTTATGTTAGCAAAGTCATTAGGCCATACAACAGTCTCCTATTCAGAACCACAACTCATCAGTCCTGCTTAAATAGTTTTTGTGCATTACAAAGTAAAATGTATTGTAAAAAATGTTAGAAGGAAGACATTTCTGGTAGACTCACTAACATGTCTTCACTGACTGCTTGGGAAAAAAAGTCTTCTGTCTTCCTCCTCAATTCATCTTCTCCAATGAAAACTGCAGCAAGGCAAGAATAAGTATTATGCTTAGTTAAGTATGCCTATGACTGGATTCTTTCCTCTTGAAATGCAGATCAGCTATAAGCAAGGTACAGCAGTCTAGCCATGCTTTTGCAGTCTTTATATTGCTGGAATCTAGTCTGAGTTCCACAAAAAGCATTCCAAAATCAATACTCTCCTTAATCCCTTAAATTCAGTTCTTCACTATCGTTTCAGAATAGCTATACTTCCTCAGATTACATTTCAGACAAAGCAGAAGTCATGGTATTGTGGCTTTGTTGTCCTCAAACCTAAGATAATACTAGCTCATCGAAGCCTGAGATAGATATGGTTTGGATTAAGTCCTATTTTGATGCTGTTACATGGCTTTCAGTCATACTAGAGCACAGACAGGATTTTTACTCTGCTTGCTATTGATTGTGTAAATTACCCCTAGGTTATTTTTTATGTAGCCAAAGCTTGCTATCTCTGTAACGAAGAAGCCATCTGACTGATTACTTCCTACTTTTGGATGTTTTTTCATAGTTTTTGCCATATGCAATTAAAAGAAACAAAATAGGGAAGATGCAGGCAAAAAAACTACTCAGTATTGTCACATTTTGGTTGTTCTGTGCTAGAACATATAAAATCTACTTCCTTTGTTTCAAAAACAGCAGCACTGCTGTTTCTGTCACATAATGAGACTGTATTTTAGCATTGTTTACTTTTTATTTGGTAAGATACCAGATGCTCAGCCAAAGAAATTACCGTGAGTGTCAGGCAGATGGATGGAGCAATGACATCCCTCACTGTGAAGGTAAATGGAGTTTGACATTTAATTCTTTATCAAACTGTCTTTTTATCAGTCTGATACTATCTAGAACTAGCCTGTCATCTCTCTATTAGTATTAATTCACATACATTTAAATTTAAGTTATGCAGCAGTGAAACTCTTACAATGACTGCTCAGCCATTTTAGTCTAATAAGCACTCAAGCTTTTGTTAAAAAGCATTCACAAAAACAGTGTCTTGTCACCCCCAGGCTGTCTTAAAGCTCTGCCTCACCTAAAGGCCCTGATAGAGTAGATGTCTGCAAAACATGGTTACAAAAGACAGGTGAGGTGTGACATTTTAAATGTATGTGAAAGCATGTATGTTTTTAGCGAGTTTCCTCTTCCACCCTTGTGAATATCCTAGCCATTAAGCTTTTATTGTAAGTTCTTCTCCCTGTTAACATACTGTGGAAGAACTTCAGTAAGTAAAAATGAGAGCAAGAGAGACCCAGACCTCAAGACTTAATAGACTGCATGGCTCAGATGATAATTCCCTGAGTTTGGAAACCTTTTCACCAGTTTCAAACCTATGTGATTATGAAAATAAGATTCCTTTCTTCCCAAAGATATTTTTTTAAGTGGTGTGCAGTGGTGAAATTTCTCTTTAGGTTAAGCATCTAATGTCAGAGAAGGGTCTTTAAGTAAAGAATCACAAATAAACATAGATAACTTTCTCTTGTCTAGAGTTTGTTGTCTGTGTTTTGACATTTCCTTGGTCTCAGATATTTCGCATTTACTTAACTGGATTTTGAGTGTCCTCAATTTTAGGCATACAGGTCTCTATCTGCACAATATAGAGCAATGGTTTCCAACATTTTTTGTCACATGTCACCAAGATACTGAAACTGTAAAGTCCTACAAAGATTTTTCTTTCATGATTGAGGAGTTTTCATTAGGCTGAAATGATTGCCTATGAAAGAAAGTATTTGTATAATGTCCTAATTTTGAAGGACCTGGACGATAGAATGTGAAATCATAGAAAAGGCAGATGGCTTACAAGATGGAGAAAGTTGTCAGAGATAAGTGGCAGCTATGGTAGGCAAAACACCAGACACTTTCATACATGCTCAGTGATATCTATGTGAACATTTAAGCTTTGATAGTCATTTCCCCCTTAATAAGAAATAAGACATATGTTAATTCTTCCTTTTTCTGCAGTTACAAAGTTAGGAGATAGAAGAGGTCTAAATTCATGGCTGACATTGTGTTTGTTTACTTTAGTGATATAATTGTTCTGATATCCTTAACTAGGAATTTTAGTTAGTAATTGAACTGTTGTAGTCAGTCTATAACACAGCACTTTTCCAGATATTTGTCTATAGCAAATTCAGTTTGGCATAGCTCTGAAGTAAATTAACCTATTTTGACAAAGTTTAATGGTCCTATGTGCCAATCAAGGCTCATCTAACCATCCGTAGAATTCAGAGGATCATAGGATATTTAGATTGGGCGAGACCTCAGGAGGACATCTAGTTCAGTGGGTGCTCTGTCATTAGTCTTCAGGATGATGAGAGCCTGTCTACAAGTTTCCTCCTATGTCAGCCTGTCTTTTTGCTTAGAGTTTTGTATTCTATCTATCTGTTGCAAATGGTATCTGAATACATAACAAAGGTGTATATTTTTTAAATGTGTAAGGAAGTTACGGTGAGTTTTCTGTATTTCAACTTTTTTGTGTGTTGATTTATTTTACAGAATAGACCTCGAAATGGCTGTTTTTTTCCTTTTGTTTTGTTTTATTTTCCAGTGGCAAAGTGTTTACCTGTACAAGCACCAGAAAATGGAAGAATAATTATGACTGGTGTATTTGAGCTAGGCCAAGAATATTCCTTTGGCCAGGTTGTAAATTTTGAGTGTAATGCAAAATACAAGCTTGTCGGATCTAAAGAACTAATTTGCTCTTCTAATGGACAATGGAATAGTGGTGTGCCTCAGTGCCAAGGTAAAAAGGACATTATTTATTATCTGTAATTAAGAAACTATTCTCACAGATTTCTAAGGAATGGTTAGCATATGGGAAACTACAAAGTTTTCACTTTATTCCAGAGCAATTAAGCATAGTTTATCTGTAAACAATCCCCATGGCATATATGCAGAAGAAGTAGGATAAGAAAAAGAAATCAGAGAATATTGTGTGCTAACATAGTCATAATGGACCATCTGTTTGTTCCACATTTTCACTACAAGCTGTATGTTTTGCCAGGCTGCAGTCAATTTCTTTGAAACTAGCTTTGGTATGTCTACGTAATACTAAATCACTTCAGGGCTGATTTAACCAAAGTAACTACAATTTTGAATCTATGTGAACCAAGTTTAAAAAACAAGTATGATTTTAATTCACTCTTGCTCTTAGGATATATCAAATACAAAGAAATCATGATGGATTTTTCTTTCTTTGGACTAATGTGTTTTGACAAGTTGGAAGGTTAATTCATGTTTAGTTTTTACAGAACCACAGATTCACAGAATAGGCTAGCAAAGCAGTCAGCTAGGGCAAGTTACTCAAGACCACGTCAGTCAGCTTTTGAACATCTCCAAGGATGGAGACTCCACAGCCTTTCTGGGTAATCCATTCCGATGTTTGACCACTGTTAAGTTAAATTTTTTTTTCTTATGTTTAAGTGGTATTTCCTGTATTTCAGTTTGTGCCCATTGCTTCTCATTTTGTCACTGGGTGCCAATAAGAGTCTGGCTCCATCATCTTTACTTCTGCTGCCCCACCACAGTCAGGAATTTATACATATACACATTAATAAGATGCTTCCTCCCTCCAAGCCACCTTCTCTCTAGACTCTCTAAGCCTCTCTTTATCTGTCAGTTTTTCTGATTCCTTAATTATCTTCATGTCCCTTCACTGGACCTGCTCTAGTATGTCCATGTCTTTCCTGTATTGGGGAGCTCAGGCCCTGGACACAGCAGTCTGGCCAGTGCTCAGTAGAGGGGAAGGATCACCTCTTTTGGCCTGCCAGCAGCACACTTCCCAATGGAGCCCAGGATGCTGTTTTCTTTCTTTGCTGCGAAGGCACACTGCTAGACCCTGTTCAACTTGTCCATCAGGACTGCCAAGTTTTTTTCTCCAAAACTACTTTTCAGCCAGACAACCCCACCCTGCCCTGCCCACAGTTTATAATGGTGAATGGGGCTATTCCTCCCATTTTATATGGGATTGGATTGTCAGTATGTAAGAATCAATCCCAGGAAGTTTATGGTAACAATCACTATTAAATGTTCAGTCCATCAATTTCTTAGATTATTTAGATGTTACCTGATCTGGAAGTATGCATTTCCAAGAGTGGAGTACATGTGTCAGGATACATGTATGGAGTTTTTTTCACAATTTCAGAGCTGCATTTAGCTGCTTTGAGACACACCCATTTATTATAATTTGAAAAGCATTAAGTGTGATTAAACACATGCACTCGTAACTTTTGCAGAACATAGTTAATTTTATTTAAAAATTATAGTTTCACTGAGCTATATTTTATCCTCAATACAAAGTAAATCCAGCAACAGAATCCAAGAGAGAAGTCGTTGGTGTCCTGCTCTGTGGCCTGGCAAACAAAGCCTTGAATATTTTCTGGTTTTATGGTGCAGTTTTTGGAAACTGCAAGATCTCAGTGGTTTTATTGGGTTTAGCAAGGAGCTGGGTATGCTGAGGTTCCTTTATAGATAGTGAAGCATTCTAGTGTCAGTTTCGCAGATAGTTTAATTCTTTTTTCCACTTGATGCCATGATTTAACTAATCATCTACTGGCTATGAGAGAATTTTAGGTTTGCTGGAAATTACAAGGAAGTGAAATTACCTGAAAAATTGAAAATGCTAAATTTCAGCTAGCCTAATAGCTTATTTTCGAATGTCCACTGCCTTATCTACTGATT
>BOSO01028861.1:0-21550 GCA_018403395.1 Gorsachius goisagi
GGGCCTTTGGACCATGCAACAGGAACAAAGACAAAAACCTAAGAGGAAACGGCCTCAAGTTGTGCCAGGGCAGGTTGAGGTTGGACATTGGGAAAAATTCCTTCCCCGCAAGGGCTGTCAAACACTGGAAGGGGCTGCCCAGGGCAGGGGTTGAGTCCCCACCCCTGGGGGTATTGAAAAGCCAGGCAGCTGGGGTGCTTAGGGCCAGGGTTTAGTGGTGGGATGGCAGGGTTAGGGTAAGGGTTGGGCTTGGTGAGCTTAAAGGGCTTTTCCAACCTCAATGATTCTGTGACTCTATGATCCTGTGTCTCCCAGGGCTTGCAGGGCTCATGCTAGAGCTCTGTTCGGGATGCAGCATGATAAGATCCAGCTGCTTTTGTTAATCCACAGTTCTGAGCTTTGCGGGAATTCTCGGGTCTATGTTTCTGGCCTTGTAGCTCTCCTCGGGGTTGATCGTGGCCCACACTTTCTCAATCTTCTAGTGATGTTGAGAGGACCGGGCTTGCATCTAGCAGGACCGATGCTAGTAGCGAGCACAGGTGCGGTGCTGCGTGTACGACACCCTCGCCAGCTCGGCGTGGCTTTCCCCGGGGACAGCATGGGGCAGAGGAGAATGCATCGCTTCGGAAGCTTGCTTGGGAATTTCTGAGGTCCGCACCTATGTGGCTGCCACCCTGTGAAAGAGGAGGGGTGCTTTAAGCCTGCGAGTCTTCATTAACGAAAGTGAAGCATGTGTTAGACATTAGAGGCAAAGTCAGTGTGCACTTGCCGTGGCTGTGATCGCACCTCCTAGCAAGTATTTTAATCAGTTCAAAGTCGCCAATCGACCTGTTTGTTCTGCTCTTAACAATTAATGAATTATTGGTGTGTGAGCACTAAGGGCACCCTCAGACCAAGCTGGGAGGAGTGAGGAGAGGGGTGTGCGGAGGGTGCCAGGAGTGGGGGGCTCTGCAGCCTTCCCCGGCCCTCCCAGCTCGCTGAAGAATGAGAGCAAGTTTATTAATGGGAAGTGAAAAACCTCTGGTTTAGGAGTTCCTCCACTTGCCTTCTCCGTCGGATCTGTCCATAGCAGTGCAGAGCTTAAGTCCAGAGCGTTGGAAAGGAATTAGTACATCTGTCTTCCAGGCTCCGTGTGAACACGAGCTCTGCCTGCCCCCCCTGCGGAGGGTGACGGTGACAATTGTATTGCCATGAAAAACACAGGCTGGAGCTGTCAGCTGGTCCTTACTTCCGACCCCTGCAGATTCCCTGCTCTAATAATTCAGCTGCTAATTGCTTGCTTATTTTTTTTCCTTTAGGATCGCTTGTATTTTGTGATGGAATACGTGAATGGTGGGGACTTAATGTACCAGATCCAGCAGGTTGGGCGGTTTAAAGAGCCACATGCCGTGTAAGTTCAGTAGCCCTAGCTCGGCACATTCAGGGTAGGTATTTGATGTTCCTTTGCCATATAGCTGGAAATACAGACCAAGGCACAGGATTTTGTGGTGCAAGCCCTGGGCAGAAAGGGAGGGGAAAAGAAGGGCAGCAGGAATTGGAAGATGCAAGATGATTCTTTGTCTGGTGCCAAGGATGCCAGTGCCCTCCAGCTCGTCTTTGGGGTACACTGCACTCGTTAGGTAAATAATCGACCTTTATAAAAGCACCAGGCAGGGAGGTTTGGAGGCTTCCCGGGAGGCACTGACAGCAGCTGGGGAGCACCCAGCCTGCTGTGCTGCCAGCACGGCTCTGCTCTGCCCTGGGCCCTTCCCCAGGATGCAAGAGGGACGGTGGCTTTGGCTCCTCTGCTGGGCTTGCCAACTCAAGTGTTAGCCGCTGGCTTTTGGCTCCTGCTCCCTGTAATCTGCACAGAGCAGAATGTGCTCATGAAAGCCTTCGTGCGCTTAAATAAATAACAGACGCAGTGAGCAGAGCCCGGGTGGGTTTGAACTGGCACTTTGCACTCTAGCAGAGTCCTCTGAGACCCAGACTGTTCTTTCAAGAACGCGGTGGCAGTGCACGTTATCTCCTCTGCCTCCCTGAGATGACAGATAACTCTTCAAGCCGCGTTGCCAGCGTGCAGTAACGAACAGCCCTAGATCCCACGAGAATTTGTGTAACAAGAAGTGACAGCCCCCTGCTAGCCCACAGCAACCTGATCGCATCCCTGCCCGATACGAGTGGAGGGTGGGCTGTGTCATTCTTGTGCAGTGCTTGGCTGGTATTTTTATGTTGCGGCTGCCTTTATCCTTTGGTCATGTATGCCCAGTGCCTTTCATTTAGCATGACTGGATTTGAAAGGTTTTCATTTTGATTCATCGCCTTTAATTATCAGACTCCTTTTAAATCTTTTCCTTTCAGATTCTATGCAGCAGAAATAGCCATCGGCCTCTTCTTCTTGCAGAGCAAAGGCATCATTTATCGGTAGGTGAGCAAGTTCCTCCTTCCCCTCTTGCCCCGAGGATTCCAGCCACAGCCAGGACAACGAATGGAGCCCGATGCTCTGCAGGGCTCCTGCAGCCCCGCGGCTGGCTCTGCGGCACAGCCACTGGCCACGGGGCTCTCCTCCCTGCTGGTCCCACGGATGGGGTCTGGCAGCTGCCCGTGGGGTACGCACACCCGAAAACGCAGACAGGAGCCTCCTGGTGTCGCTGGGTTTTGAGAAGGTACTCGTCTGCGTCCCTGTTTGAGAGGAAGGCAGCGCTGGCTCCTCTCTTGCCTCTGTTTCATGCATTTCTCTCCATATGACACAAACGCTCGCTGGCAGCATGGACCAGTTCAGAGCCACGTATTTTGCTGCAGGGCACTATTTTCTTACCATTAACACTAGAATAAGTGCTTATGAATGGCTTATCCTGAGATCTGCAGTGCATGTCCGTCGCTCCTGGTTCAGACCCCAAAACTTCCTTTCCGTTCACGATATTGCAGCATCCAGAGGTAGCAAGGTTACTGCCAAGTGCCGGACCGGGCTCTGAGGCTGCTGGTTAAGCGCTGAAACCGGTGTGCCGCTGCTCTTCCCTGCTCGGGAGTATTCCCAGAGCCCAAGGTAGAGCAGAGCATCCTAATGAGTGTCAGATACCATTAACTGCTTTGCAAAAAGAAATGCCAGCTGTGCTACTGAAGTTACGAGATGCTGAAGACTGTTCCAAAGATGAAAGAAGTGGAGCAAACCTGATGTGAGGGATGGGGGGGGGGTTGCCATCAGCTGCTGCAGAACGTTATTCTAGGTCTGCCCGTCCCTGGTGCCCCTTCTTCCTTCCTTCCTTCCTCCGAATGCAGATCCAGGCTTGTGTCTGTCTGTCTTTGGCCCGTCAGGTTTCTAATTGCTGACACAGTAATTGGAAAAAACAGTCTTAAAAAACCAGCAAGAAGTTGTAAATTATGCTGTTCCTTTTACTGGGCTCTACCTTAACAAAAATTAAGCCTCGCACACCGTGCAGCCCTGGGGCTCTGCTCAGCAGGCAACCATTCCCAATGGGAACAAGGGCAAGGGAAATCTTGCACACATGCTCCGATATGAAGTGGAGACCTCTGAGTGATGCTTTGCTGTGTGGAACATAAGCCAGGAATGGCACAGATCACAGAACTGCGTGGTAATTACATGCCTGGTAATGTATAAATTGCACCCGAGATGCTGAGCGTTTGCTACAGAGCTGCCCTGCAGGCTGGAGCACCCAGCTCAGGAGGGGCTGGTCAGGGCTGGGAGTCTGATCGGGAGCTCTACAGCTGAAACCCTCTCTACGATTTATGCTGAAGAGCAAAGCTCCTGTGGGGTTGGATGTAACAAACAGATGCTCTGCGGGCACTAATCCGAGAGAAACACAGTTGGTTTGTGTTTTCAGGGGGGAGCATAGCATAGGTGATGCAGGGACTTCTGCCGAGTAGATACTTCTTCATTGCTGCTGAGCCTTAAGTACGCTTTGATTTTCATAGGCACAAAAACCCCAAATCTATTAAATGTGTCTCCCTGCTAGATGAGAGTGTTTTCCAGCCTACACTTAAAAGCGATTTGCCCAGCATGGTGTTGCTGGGGGATAAAAGTAAAATAAACACTTAATCGCAACAGATCTCTGACTTACTTTGACTCATTTCCCCAAACGTTATCCTGCAAAGAGTCTGGGTGTGAGATGAGGCCAGAGCTCGCTCACCGGAGAGCAGCTGGAGGCAGGAGATGCCTGTCCTTGCTGGGTGGCTTCTCCTGTGGTCTTTGGCGTCATCGTTTTGCTTTCTCGTTGTAGAGACCTAAAGCTGGACAACGTGATGCTGGATAGTGAGGGGCACATAAAGATCGCGGACTTTGGCATGTGCAAGGAGAACATCTGGGACGGGGTGACCACCAAGACCTTCTGTGGCACTCCAGACTACATTGCACCCGAGGTAGGAGGTGGAGAAAGGCTGTAGACGCCCCATATGTGTTTCAGCAGCCTGTCTGATGCTCTTTCCCATGGGATGATTTTGCTTTGGGCAGCTTTCTGGGAGAAACGGGGACATCAGTGAATTCACTGTCAGGCTGGTGGGTTCAGCTGCCTTTAAGGAGGCAGCAATGCTGGATCTGCCTCTCCATATGGCTGTGTGCCCTGCTTCTGCCTCAGTACAGAAAATCCTCCATGCTGGTCTCCCCTGCAGCGTTGTCCCTGTCTGGGTGTTTTCCCCACATCTGTGCCACTGGCATCCCCCTGCCTGTCCGATCTTTGGTGTGCTCAAACCCACCGGGGGCTGCTCCTCGCACACTTCCTTGCTCCCGGAAAAGATGAGCCCAGGAGCTCAGCTTTGCCCCTTGCCGCTTGTGAGAGCCGCTCCCAGCACAACACAATGACCAGTGGGGAAAAATGGAATTGTCAGTGGGCAATATTTCCATGTGAAGTGGAAATCTTTAGATCTCTCCAGCTTGCCACTCGCAGCAAAGGGCTGCGCCTCATGAGGAGAGGCTCCCTATCCAAAGCTCTAGATCACTCCAAAATCATTTTGCATGTGGTTATTGCTTATATGATGGAGTCACATGTGACAGTTACATGAAGCGCAGTGAGGGTGCAGTTTAATGTCAGACCTGTGAAATTCAGGTAGGTAATTATTCCCAACGCCTGCTTCTTTAAAGTAAAAATACCCTTCTAAAATCTTCTCCCTCTGCTGAATTTTCAATGAAGAGATTAATATTTATTCCTTTAAATATTTCAGAGAAAGAGATTCTCTTTGCTGGGACATGGTTAGATGCGCTTCTATGCTAAACCACATTGTGTTTTGCTGCAGTCAGAGAGGGTTTTAATTACTCGTTCGAATGTGTGTTGCATACCCTCGTCCTAGCAAGAGGAACGCTGGTGTCCTGTCAGTACATAGCTCAGCTGCTGTGCGTGGTTAATACTCCCTCAAAGCAGGACGCGTGACCAGTTCTCTCAGTATTTGCCTGAGCATTAGCACTTCAACTCGTTATTTGCTTCTGCTTGCTCTAATTCGGGGGGTTTTTTCCAAAAGAAAAATAAGAAGATGGGAAATTAGGGTGAAAATCACTGCGGTACCCCAGAGTGGTATTAAAGCCTGCTGCCAGTGGGTCTCAGAAGAGTGAACATACACATCCCCTACTTTGTAGACAGAAATAGGGGGGTTACAGATTTGGGGTGGCCTCCTGCTGGGTGGCCAAGCCCGCAGCAGAGCCAGGGTCACTGTGTGTTGCTCTGCTCCAGAGTCCTCGGACCATGCTTCCTCCCATTAGGAAGCTGCAGTGTTCTCAAGCCAACATGTTTTTGGGGTAAAAAAATCCTGGGATGTGCTTGACCCATTTTTAGGGCTTTTTCTGTTGTAGGATATAGCTCTGCATGCCCAGGTGACAGGTACCGAGTGCAAATGTGTCACCTCCTCTGAACAAAACGTGTTCGTCGGCTGTTGGGTTTTGACCTTCCCTAACGTGCAGTCGGCAGCTGCTTTTCTGCAAGGATTTCTTCTAAGTACGATTTTCTTTTAAAGGCCTTCGTGGCATGAACTGTTCACACCTAAATTTCCCAGGATGCTGATAAATGGAAAGAATAAGCGGGAGGAACTTCAAGTGCGCTCGATCGAGGCATTTCAGAGCTGGAACTGGACATCTGATCCCCGTGGGAAGGGTCAGGGCTGACGGCAGGACACTGTGAAGGCACTTGGAGTCGTGTCACCGCGTTGGGATGTGTGGCTGGACCGGGACCAGGACAGAGGAGAAGATTGGCGGCAGCCTTGTTCTCTAATCATGGCTCGGTGCCGATGCTTTCGCAGGATGGAACCCGTCTCTTTTCAGCTGGGATGGCAGCACCTGACCTGCATCTTGACGTACCCCCTGCCTGGATCCCGTTGGACAGCGTGGGAGTCTTTTGCGAGGACAGGGGCGGCTGAATGGGAGGACTCTTGCGGCTGCCGGCATTGCCTGCAGGCAGGGAGCCGCGGGACTGGAGCCTTGCTCGGGAGCAGGGGCAGCCAGGCAGGAGCAGACCTCTGGGACCAGGTTGCTCTTGGTGTTCTCCTGTGGTTAGCCTACAATTTGCATTTGTGCTCAAGTGTAGGAATCTTTGCAGGATAGAATTCTGTAATTAGGAGGAATAAATTGCGTAATTGTTTTGCATTAAGTAACAGATGGCAAAGCCCAAGGCCTGTCAAACCCCAAACGCTGAAATGACGCCCGGCAGCAGCAACCCAGCAAATAAACCGGAGCTGGAAAGGCCCTTCAAAGCAGAAAGGTGCCTGTGGGAGCCCAGCTCCTTCTGCAGTCCCTGTGTTGGACCTGTCGCTGCTCCCCTTCAGGGCGTGCTGGAGGGGGGCTGGGGGGACCCCTGTGCTGCAGGGCAGGCAGGAGGGGATGCTCCTGGCAACAGCCCTCGGCCAAGGGCATGGACCCAGCATCTTGAGCCGGGGGACACGGAGAGCCGAGCAGCAGAGGTGCCATGGGAAGGTGCCCTCTCCCAGGGCTGGCTGCGTTTCCCCACCAGCTGCTTGTCTTGTTTGGGGTCTTGTGAACGAGGGACACACCCCCTCGCTAGGTTCAGCTGTGGGTGCCCCGACGCACTGGCATGCACGGCTGAGGTCTCCTGCCCTGTGGAGGCAGGTTTGCTGGGTGGCTTTCCTGCAGGGTTGTGGGATTACGGAATCTAGGGTATTTCAGATTTTGCAGAGATAAATCATGGAAAAATACAAAAATTCATGTTCTGATGCCTTATCCAAAATACATGTCAATATTTTTAAATTCATAAAAAAAAAAAACCAAACCCCAAAGTTATATCCTAACTCCAAAACAACCTCCTTGCACAGGTAAAGGCAGGGCCATTGGTTGTTGGGTTATTTTGTGAGGGATGTTCCACAATACATAATAGAAAGCAAACTGGCAGCCTAGAACGCAGAGGGGTTTGACGACCCACATGCTGCAAGTCTGTTTGGGAAAGGGCCACGAGCCATCCATGGAGGGCCAGATTCTGTGGGGGTTATGGCAAACTAACTGCGCTGAAGTCGGCGGAAGAAAAAATCCCAAAGTGCATCAAGGGTAAGCAAGAAGGGCTCCCGCTCCCGCGCGCCGGGCTGTGACTGGGCTGCAAGAGCACAACGAATATGCTGGAGTTTCATCAGAATCAGAACACATCTGTCAGCAATCACAGTGGATATTCCGATTTTTTCTAATATTTAGCGCACATCTGAAGGCTGATAATTTTCTTAACATTACTGAACCCTTTGCCTATTGTTCTGTTTATAATTGCAGTTTCCCACCATCCAGGGACTGGTGTCTTAGTAAATAACCTCGTCCTCTTGACGTGGACTACAGCTTGAAATTAGTTTGCGTTGTGCCAACAGGTTAAAAATGGGAGCGTAATCCTGCTGTTTGTGTTGTTTTCAGATAATTGCTTATCAGCCCTATGGGAAGTCCGTGGATTGGTGGGCATTCGGAGTCCTGCTCTATGAAATGTTAGCTGGCCAGGTAATTGAATTTTAATTGATTCCTATGGGATTGTATGCTCCGTTGTGAGCATATGCTGATGTGGAATTTGTTTTGTTGCTGGCACGTGGCAGGAGGCCATCTCCTTGGTGCTGGAGATGAAGCTGTGGATGCGGCCCCAGGGACTGCGAGGCTGAGACATGAGTCACTGTCTGGCATGGGGCCACGCAGCCGGGGCTGGTTTCATGGCTGAGGATCACAGCAGCAACTGGAAGTTCAAAGATCAAGAGATGCCGCTGAACCTCTGTTTGCTTTGCTCTAGGCTCCCTTTGAGGGAGAAGATGAAGACGAGCTCTTCCAGTCCATCATGGAGCACAACGTAGCCTACCCCAAGTCCATGTCCAAGGAGGCAGTGGCGATCTGCAAAGGGGTAAGGGCTGGCGTTCCTTTGCTGGGAGGAGGGAGAAGTGCAGCTGGTGGGCATGGTCCTGTCTGTGCACCTCCGGCAGCCCTACACATGCTGGGGGGCCAAGCCCCTCCTTGACCCTCCTTCACCCTCCTTGCCCCTCCTTGCTCCTCCTTGCTCCTCCTTGCTCCTCCTTGCCCTTCCTTGCCCTTCCTTGCCCCTCCTTGACCCTCCTTGACCCTCCTTGACCCTCCTTGACCCTCCTTGCCCTTCCTTGCCCTTCCTTGCCCTTCCTTGCCCCTCCTTGCCCCTCCTTGCCCCTCCTTGCCCCTCCTTGCCCCTCCTTGCCCTTCCTTGCCCTTCCTTGCCCTTCCTTGCCCTTCCTTGCCCCTCCTTGCCCTGGTCCGGGCTCCAGGCTCCCAGTGCAAGAGGAATCTGACAAAACTCGATTGTGTTCTGGTGCCCCTGCGCTCTGCTCCTAGAACCACAACTTGTGCTGGTTCGTGTATATGTACTAAAAGCAATTTAAAATAACACCTGGATCCTTTCTGTGCCGTTCCGCTACACTGGGCAGAAGTACAGGTAGGACTTGAGGGCTGGCCTGTCTCTGCTCAGGCGAAGGTTAGGAGAAGATCGGCGTGTTGGATGGGATGTGAGAGTTGAGGGCATCCCAGACGACCTCCTCCCCATTAGGTGACCACAGGGGAGCTTCATGCATCTTTGCCTGAAAAGAAAAATGATGCCTAGGGAAAACGAATGTGCTTTCTAAAGAGTTTTCCTGAGATCGGATACAAAGCCTTCATCCTGCAGAGGTTTCCGCTTAGCGATGATGGGTCGCCCTTTAGAGGCACACGAAGTTCAGCGCTGGTGTGCATCTCTGCTGGGACGGAGCAGTATTTTCATTATCATATCTCCTAAATTGCAGTGAAGCTCTGCATTGCCCAGCATCCCGAGCTCCCTATGGACTGGGCCTAGGCAAGACTTAAATGTGGTCGGAATTAATTTGGGCTGTGATGAATAAAGGGTGGCTGGGTCCTGATGCTGTGCATATGGTTATTGCTTGGGACTGAGCCTCCTCTCAGCCAGCCAGTATCAAGCAGCACTATAAATAGGTGTTTGTGTAGGAACTTAAAATATGTTTGCTTTTAATAGTTAATATTGAAAATATCTGAGCCTTCTATATCTCAAAATAGGGTTTCTGTCTACAAATGACACATCTTGCGCTTAAGGCTCCCACTGCAGCATTTCAAAGCCTCTTCCCCGCATTGCCAGGATTCAGAGCTGGCGTTAAGGAATGTTCCCTTGTCCCATGGGGAAAAGCTGCCACAGGGGTCCCCCGCCTGGAGCGGGGCACGGGGCTGATGCTTCCCGGGCACTCACCTGCAGCAGAACGTAGTAAAATCCAGTCCTTCATTCAGAAGCCACGCTGGCGATTGAAGCGGGGAGTTTCCACCAACTTCCTCACCCCTTTCTCGTTCCTCTTGCTGCTGCTGTTGCTTGGCACATAAGGGGAAAGTCCACCGTGTCCTGGCCGGGCAGGAGGGAGGGAAGATGCCCTGCGATGCTGAATGCCGTTATCCCTGCGGGAGCGGGGGCTGGAACAGGGATGAATCTCACTGTCAGATTTGTTTGCTGTTGCATCAGTCAAAACGCGAGCGCTGTAAATAGATGAGAAGAGACCACGACTGAAACGTCTGCTGGGTGTAGCTGTAATGGCTTTTCTCACTTTAGGAGACGTGAGGCTGCAGGGGAGGACATTTAGCCGTGCATGGAGAGCTTGGTTCTTCATAAATTCTTGTATTTCTTTTTGCAGCGAGGTGGTGTTCCCTTTGTACAACTGTTGTTTCAGGGAAGTGCACAGCAAGTCCTCACATTCTTTGCCACCACCAAACTGCTGCACCAGAGAGGTTAATTAAAAATACGTGCGGTGTTTACGAACCTCCAGTAAGCTGGAAACAAAATATTTACATTTCCCCCTGGGAATACAGTAAAAGATGTCTTGGTTAACTCCAGGGCCATTGGAGCCAGGCTGTTGGTGTTGGTACGTGGTAGCTCCTCCAGGAGGGCCCAAACCCAGCCTTAGATCAGCCTGGAGACCGAGCAATTGGAGAAGCCTCCACTCTTAAAAGTGAAGGGTTTGGTGTTTTCACTGCTGTGCTCTCCAAAACAATGTTGTTCTCCCATGCGGTTTCACTCCAGCATGCCAGTGCCAGTCATCCCTTACTGTTGTATAGCTCGGAGATGAAAAGCATTTGATGCTGAAAGCCTCAAATTGGCCCGAGCCAAGAAACAAGCGTTAATCACAGATAGTTGGCTGGGAAGCAAAATGGAGAGTTAACCAGAACACGGCTCCTTGACTCAGCAGTCAGCATCAATTAGCGGATCAAATGGAGCATTTCCCTCCTCTGCTGTCAACTTGGAATTTTTTTTTCCAGAGGCTGATGTCAGAGCTGCTGTTTCTGTGGTGCAGGTAGCGTAGCTTTGCTCTCTTGAGCTCTGGTTTGGCTGTCAGGAGCCAGGCTCCCATTTCAGACCCCCAGAGCGGCGCGCGTGTGCGTGCACACGGGCACTGGCACAAACCATCGCCCGTTTTCCATCCCATATGGAGGGATTTGACTGTGCCCGAGCAAAGCAGCCCTTTCCAGGTGAACAGATTGCCTGTGCATATAAGCTCCCTCTTTAATCTCTGCCTGGTAGCTAAGGCATAAAATGGCATGTTTTCCGTGTAAGGTTTACAGGTATTTTCCATGGTATTTCCACTGGTGGCCCTGGCTGGGAAAAGCACATAACACCTTCTTAGCACCACGCCGCAGCCCTCTGAGGGTGCGGGGATGCCTGTGGGTATGCAACGGGTGGCTGGAAGGTGGGAGCGTTTTGGGATGAGCTGAAATGCCAGGCTGCGGTTGGGATGGGGCTGGGAGGAGCTGCCGCGGTGGCAGGGCTGCGCCGAGCAGAAGCTGCATGCTGGGACGGCAGAGGGACTGGTGCCCTGCCGGCGGTGGCTGCTGCCCGTAAGCCGCCTGGTCTGATCAAACATGGAGAAGGATCACCTGGATCCGCTTTGCCTCTTGGTGCAAAATGCGCCGCTGCTAAACGAAGCCCACAAACACGCAGCAGCCCCTTGCCTTCCAGAGACAAAAAGTAAAGCTGTGGTTTAGCAAAGCTGTTGAGTCCAGGCTAGGACTTCCCTGTACCTGAGCTCCAAACATCAGCTGTACCATTACAGGTGATTTGGTGTAAAGCATCCTTCCTTACCTGCGGAAGCCTGAGGGGTTTTCACTGCCTTAGTACGGGGATTAAATCAACTTGTTCCTGTTTAATACAAACAAAGCTAAATGATTATCCTATGTAAGCCAGGAGAATCAATCTGCGTGTTTATGGGGTCCTATATGTCAATAACAGATGGTACCTTCGTGCTCACGTGCATAAAAGCACAATAGGAAAACAAGAAAATTTAATTTTCTGGATGCATATGTTGAAAATATGGAATAACTGCACTGTAGCACAGCTCTGTTCAGCTTTACAGGCAGGTACGTGAGGTAGAAAATCTTTCTGGTTCATTAGTGGGCTGAGCTGCTCTGAATTCGGCACGTGCCTGTGTTACACTGAGGAAGCGGGGGGCTTAACCATGGCACTTCAGTTTAGGGGGTGGCGCATGTGAAACAGCTTCCAGCACAAGGCAGCAGGGCTCCAGCTGGAAAACCTTAGCTGGTAAAAGAGCACAGACTGGATTTAGTGGGGTAGGGGAGGGGGTCTGCCAGGCAGGGTGGTGGCCGAGGTTCAGCAGATGCGAGCAGAGCCGGAGGCGTTTTCAGTGGGTGCATGTGGGGGAATCGGACTCTCCTGCAGGGCAGGGTGCGCTTGGGGGGACCCCAGCACAGCGCAGCCTCGGCAGCTCTGCTGGCCTCCGGGAGGGAGCCAGAGCTGGGAAGCGGACCAGGGAATGTGGGGATGCAGCCCTTCCCCCTTGCTAATGCCCGCTTTGCAGATGAGCAGCCCCACGTCGGCCCAGCTCGCCCTGTCAGATGCTTCCCCAGCTGAATTCTGTTTATCCGGGAGCCTTAGTGCCGACGGAGGCACAGATCCCCCCGGCACACACAGGCCTGTTTTCCCCCCTCGCCCCAGCTGCCTCCGGCAGTGTGAGCCAGAGGCGTGTCGGCATGTTCAGGATCGGCTCCTGGCAGAAAAGACCCACAAGCAAATTTCTTTTCGTGTTTGCTGAAAGCAAACTATGCTGTTTGACACAACAGCCCAGTCACAAAATCAGTTTATTAGCACCTCTCAGGCTCTCACGTTGTTGTTGGGACTTGCTTTAGGAAAACCTTCCTGAGTCACGGGATTCTCCTGCTTTAGCACAGCTAAGCAGGACCTGAGTGCGTTGTCAGGACGCTGTCCAAGCCTGCCGAGGAGCCACAGAGATCCGTGTTTAGCTGAACCCAGGTCAGCTCCAAGTGGATGTAGTGAATGTGGGTGTGCGCTGGGGCTTGGGTTGGTTTGTTTTTTTATAGAGGGCTGCATGCTGCAATACCAAGGAAAACTGTATTATTTACCATAAAAAGATAAAACACGAGTTAGAAAAAAATCTCGCTTTTGGTTTTGCTCCCCGTGGCATGGCAGGCTGCCTGGGTGCTCGGGCTCACACGTTCATGTGTGTCGGAAGATGCTTGCTTACAAAAACCCTTTCCCTCAGGGGTGGGCCAGTCACACAGGATGGTGGGGAGGTTTCTCAGCCCTCCGGCTGGAGCACCGTGCCTCCCCGCAGAGCTGCAGGTGCCCTGTCCCCCCCCCAGGGGGTCATGGGAGGGCAGGGGGGGTCTCTTGCAGACCCACAACCCCCGGAGACAGGGTCGGGCTTGCTGCAGCCTCTGCACAGCTCTGGGACCGGTTTCAACTGCCCTGCTTTTAATAAAGGAGTCCTTTTGTCACAGGTAGGGCTCATATTCTCCGTGCTTATCAACATCTTACAAATCTCTGGAATCTCCATCCGATCTCCAAACACAGCTCAAACAGTGCCCCCAGGATATTAATGTTTGTACAGCCACCCTGAATTCCCGTGGCCCAGTTCACTTTTCCTACTGAGCCAGCCAAGGGGAGAAGTTGAGATGATAAACAACATTAATGGGCTGTTTGCACTTTTTTCCTCCAAATTGACTCTTCCATTAGAAATACTCCTCTCACCTGTGCCACCGTGGCTCCAGGGAAGGGGGAGTTCTGCTTCTAGGGCTGATGAGAGTTTCTGGGGGCGAGTTGTTCATCTTAAATGGGCAGTGGTCTTTAAAATGAGTGAAGCAGATGCTGGGAAGTTTGGTATCCAGCAAAGGGCCTGCTAAGCAGCTTTGCACAGCTCCTGCTCCCCCCGTTGTAGCAGGCTGGGGAGACTGCAGCGGGGGGAGGGGGGGGGCTGCCAGCACCCATACGTTATTTCTTGGTGAACCCATTTCATTCCCAGAGGAAAAAGGGATGTGCTTATCCCACCCAGTGCTCACGTACCTGCCATCTGCGTAGTCTGCTGTCGTAAGCCACTGTCAACCTGCCCTGTCCCTGGAGGTGCTCCTGCTTCTCCCTCTCTCCTTCACTTCCAAGAGCACCAAAAGCCAGGAGAGGAGATGGGAGCCCCTCCTGGGGTGCGGGCGCTGATACGGGGTGTCCCAGGGCAGCGGCCGCATGGTGCAGGCTGCCCAGCTGGGCATCGCAGCACGCCGGGGACTTCTCCAAGTGGATGTTTGGTGAAGCCGTTGGCCACCCTGTGAGTGACTGTTTCTTCTCTCCTTCTCCCCAAGCTGATGACCAAGCACCCGGCCAAGCGACTGGGATGTGGCCCAGAAGGGGAGCGGGACATCAAGGAGCATGCGTTCTTCCGCTACATCGACTGGGATAAGCTGGAGCGCAAGGAGATCCAGCCTCCCTTCAAGCCAAAGGCTGTAAGTGTGGCTGCGTCAAGCCGGTTTCTCCCCTCCCGCCCACCCCCCCTTGCACGGTCTCGGCCACGTCACTCCCGTTCTTGGGTGCCCGGCTCAGGCGTACCTGCAGGCACTGCTCCTCCTGCCCGCAGCGTGGAGGCACCATGTCTCCGTCTGCCTGGCAGATGCGTCTCCTCAGACGTGGCACGTGTCGAATACTGCTGTGTGAGGGTAACTCTCGGACGCCTTGTCTCTCTCTGACTTGCAGGGGTACAAACAGCACGCGTTTAGCTCACAGATTTAATTGCATTGCAAGACTGTCTGTCTATTACCCTGCGGGTCGCTCTTTCTGTTGGTTTCTTCCCTCCCTTCTTAAGCTGAACAGGTGTCTTGGTTTTTGTTTTGTTTTTTTAAATCTAAACTTTATTTCAACACCCAGCTCAGCACCGTGGTCTGAAGGGGCAGCGGAGCTGTATTTCACTCAACAGTTTTTCTCCAAGGTGAAGCGGTGGAAGGCTGGAGCCTGGCCCGCCGGCAGGCACCAGCACGGGTGCAAGGAGCTCTGCAGTGGGGAGAACCTGGCCGCTCGCTCTCGTCCCCGCCTTGCTTTGAGCTGGGGAGAGATGCGGTGTGTGCTGGGAGCGCGAGGCTGCCGGAGGAGATGAGCTGCCAGCAGCGAAGCCAAGGTGTTTCTCAAAAAAGATGAGGCTACTTGAGCACTCCTCGGTCCGGCCGTCTTTGCGGTGCTGTCTGTCCATGTGCCAGTGCAGGGGTGCAGCCTGAGCCACGAGGCGGGCTTCATCGCCTGCTGCATGCGGGGTTCGTCCTGAAGCCGCGCATGGGCACAAGCCTGCGAGCTGCGGCACTCGGGCTGCATTGTGCCACCCCGAGCACGCTGGTTTGCTGCACCTCTGCCCTTCCCAAGAGAGGATGCGCAGGCAGCAGGGACCATGCAGACGTGGGGACATCTCTCCCTGGATTTTTTAATTTCTCTTCACCGCTCCTGGCACTGGCAGGGTCACAGCTACATCCGAGCCTCTCCGCAGCGGTCCCAGCCCTTAAGGCATGGGCTTATTCATATGTTTCCACCTCCTGCGTGCCTGTTAGCTGCGGTGACCCAGTTGGGCACTGGTGTTTTACAGAAAACAGTGAATCCAAAGTTAAATCTGATCTACGTGGCTCATGTGGACTGATATTTATGCCCAGTGACCAAGGTGGGGACACTGCATGCTCTCTCAACCCATCCACTGGACCACAACTCGGAGTCCAGGGACGCTCCATGTAGTGAACTGAGCCTTCCCCTGTCCCACTGCCCTTTACAACCTCGGACACGTCTGCTTTTCCTCTGCTTTACAGTGAACCTCTTATTTGGAAGGGACCCCTTCGGTGCTTGGAAAAACTCTGCTTTCAGGGAAAACGTGGAGCGGGAGTCCATTCAGTGTAGGGTGCTCGGCTCCTTTAGCTCCTTCTAAATGCCTCTCTGCTCTAGCAGCCTTTTCCCTTCTACAGGTCCTTGCTTGACTGATCAAATATGAATAAGCCACCCATTAGCCGGGCCTGGCAGGAGCCTCCACAGTCCCGTCTCCCTGCCAGCAAGCAGTATTGATGGGCGACCGGATGCCGACCGGGCGGTCTGCTCCTCACCCCAGCCCTGCCTATTTTCATTTCACGGTTTTACAAAGCGAACTCCCATGCAGCAGTGCCTTTGCAGGAAGCTCGATGGGATACTGTCCTCAGAGCCTTCTGCTTCCACAGCGGAGAGCTGCTTCCGGGCAGTGGCTGCCCTCTGCATCAGCAAAGGGAAAAATGTCCTGTCTTCCTTAGCTGTCTCCGAAATGTGGAGGCCCGGGTTGCTGGTGAACAGCCGGGGATGGTTGGCACAGAGGTTGGAATTGCTGCCTGCATTCCTTCCCCTCGGAAGGAATGGCATCGTCAAGCCATTGGACCCTGTGGGAAGGGCATTACTGGGAGGTAAAGGTATACAGGATAGTAAAGTACAGCAGTGCAAAAGCATTTGTTTGGACACACCGTGATTTGTTGGCTTAGGGTGGGACCCGACCTTCATGCAAAGGCTGCCAAGAGACCAGGTCGTGAGCCCCAGACGTGGGGGGACGCTGCTGCGTGCCTGGGGACCTTCGGGTGGGCTGAGCCTGCAGTAGGGCTGCGGGGCCCTCTTCTGCCAGAGCCTGTTTCTCCTGAAATCCACAACTCCTGCTGTTTCTCACCTGGGTGTTCATTTACCAGTGAAGCTGTCGCTGCGTACCTTCTCTGCGCCGGCCTTTTCTGCCCGAGCAGCCCCCCAGGGACACGCTTTGCCATGGGTTGTGGCTCAGTGTTACCATTTGGTGTTTTACCGTTAAAACCAACTGAACTCTCTCAAAAGCACTTTCTTACTGTTGTAAAATGTGCAATTTTTGTCCCACTTTAAATGTCTTATTTCTTTGAAAATCCTTCTGATGCCAGACTGGGGCGGGGGGAGGGAGGGGGGCAGTAAGCTGCCGTCTGTCGCATCTTGCCTAACGGCTGGTGCTGGGGAGAATGCACCATTTGATAGGACGGGAAGATTAATAGAAAGGTAGGTGCAGTTGATTTGGGATTTAGGTAGGATTAAGACTCAGGTACCTGCTGATGGCTGATAATTCAACATCAGCGCATCTTGCTGGAAAATGCTGCTCTTCCGTGCCAGCTGTGAGCACCGATCAGCGCAGCACAGGAGGGAAGAGCTGGGCTTGGGCACCTTCACAGTGTGTCTGGGTGGGTCATGAGGAAAGGTGGTGCTTGCTGCTCCTGACATTCAGCCACTCTTGCAGGGCTTGAGCGCCTGCTGGAGAGGGGATTTGTGCTAGCCTGGCTCTTTACCTTAGCTTAAGGCTATTTTTTATTTTTTTAATTTTTTTAAATTAACTTCTAGGAAGATAAGATTACAGAGGTTGTCTGCAAGCCAAAGTTTCAAAATATGGACTCGTACACAGCGGGTGTGGGCTTGGTGTCTGCCGATGGATGCCCGCAGCCTTCCTGTGCTCCAGTGCCACGGAGCGCTGCGGCCCCGCAAACGCAAGTCAGGGGCCAGTACAGCCCAGTCCAAATTGTCATTAGCGTCACATCAACTAGTTCTGCCCCTCAGAAGGTATCATTAATTCATGTTTGCCCATTGCTCAAGTGGCACAACACCTACCCCTGCGTCTGGGAGTGCTGTGGCCAGGCAGGTGCAGGAGGTGACGTGGAGGCACCAGGGAAGGTCCCATTCCAGAGCTGCCTCCACACCCCTCCCCACCGGGGTGGTCCCCGCTCCACACCCAGTCTCCGCAGAAGCATCTTTGCTAGTTACTGCTTCTGTAGCACCCACATTATTATTTTTTTTTGCCACATTTCTATGATTCTGTAACATCTCTGCAGGCAGTGAGCGCAGGTACAAGCGAGGGCTCAGGCCCTTCCCAGCGTCCGCTTGCCGGGAAGGGCTTCACATCGCTTCCCAAAAACCTGCATCATTTCATAGCAACACAAAAATGGATGCCTCGGCCCTCTGCCTGGCTTGGGTGTTACACACCCGGAGCCGAAAATCCATTCCCCAGAGGTCCTGTGTTGCTTCATGCCCTGTGCTTGATTAACCTTTATCACAGAGATGGTAACGAGACAGATCAGGGTCCAGGCTGTCTTCGCTGCGCAGAACCCCGGCGGTTTTGACACGAGGCTGCGCTTGGCTGCGCCGTGGTTTGGCTTGTGCATAATAATTTCCTTCGTGGGTCTGCATTTACCCTGGGAAGTGTATTTACCCTTGCCTGCTTTCTCTGTCTCTCGTGGAGATAATTATTGTTTTTGGTGTCTAATTACTCCTTTACTTTACATAAAGCCTAGCAATTTGAAAAGTCTCCTCGTTTTGAAAGCATTGAAATCACACAGCAGACCACAGGATTACTCACAACAGGACAGTGTTTAAAAAAAAATCGCTTTTAATCTAATAATTTTAATTGCATAAATTAATTTTCCTCTCACTGCATTGAATTAATTCATATTGAAATGCCATTTATAGACCTGGCTTTGTAAAAAAAAAAAAAAAAATCCGGTTCCCCTACGTGTGCTTTTCGTAGCCTTATTTTCAGTCTTTGCAAGGTGAGTTCAGACGTTTGCATAAGTAATTTCCTAATTAGATGGGATTTAAGGATTGAGGGAGCCAAGAGTGGGCAAGGAGCGTGCCGTGGGGAGGCGGCCGAACGTGTTAAGGTTAAACGTCTCCTCTTGTAATCGAGACAAGATTTGCTCTGGTAGCCTCAGGGTCCTGTAAAGGATTTCTCCGTGATTCCCCTCTGATTATTCAGCCAATACTTCAGTTTATTGGGCAGAAACTTGGCTTCGTTCGTAGGGGAGGGATGAAAGCCAGGGTCCTACATCAGAAAACCCTCGCAGCCTTTGCCTGGAGCAAGGATGAATGCACGCTGGAGCATCCCGAGACGGGCTCTGGGCTTGTTAGCCAGACACAAAGGAAGGAAAAGCACCGTCGTTCCCCCTGACCAGCACAAAGGGGCCCTTGGCCTGGCCCCGGGTGCGTGCTGTTGACCAAATTCCCCCCCAGAATGATGCATCTATTGGCAGAAGTGTCCAAGAGCCCTGGTCCTCCGTCGGGTGGCGAGGAGCCGGGTTTCTAAGCACCAGGAAGGTCGACCTTGCCCAAGAGATGCCTGCGAGGCCAGTGGGATTGTGTCTGTACCACTGGTTTGGGCCAAAAAACTGGGAAACCTAGGGCATGTTGAGCCCCCACGGCTTCTCCCCAGCACTGGGAGCGAAGGCTTCATCGCAGCAGGAGAGGAGCCGTAACCTCGGCTTTTTATGATCTTTGATTGCGTCTTAGGGACCAATGGAAAATATTTTATTGTGCCTTTTGTCTCTATTTGAAATCAAGCTAGGAACTGATAAAATAGAAAGGCTATCTTCTAAGCTGACAGTTTTATTTCTGCAGCTCAGGGGAAAAAAAAAAGTCATTCGGTGCTGGCTATAAATATTAGACAGGACACATCGGGGATTTATGTAAGATAAATTCCCACCCTCCCCCTTTCTCCCTTCAGGATGGAGTGCTGCCTGTACATAAATATAGTACTAAAATGAGGCGGATTTTTCATAACGTGGCTTTAGATAAGTGTACACATTCACACAGCATGGCTCCCGTCCCTTGAAGAGGGACTTAATTTCAGAAGATTTAAAGAGGGTGCTCCTGCGGGCGGCGGGCGTTTGCCATCCGGAGCAGTGTGGAGCCTTCTCGCCCGCTCTTGTCACACGTGTGGGCCGGACCTTGCGTCCGAAACCTTGGCCACTGGAATAAAATCTGCCCTGTTCCCGGGAGCCAGGCGGGCGCCTGTGGCATCATGGGGGTGGCTCAGGACGTGAGGCCAGGACAACACAGCCTTTGGACCTTGGGCTCGGGCTTGGATCTGGCTTCGATAAACCCAAAGACATTGCTCCCGCCTTAAAGTATTTTATCCATGTGATTAAAGATTTTATCCATGTGAAAGCTCCTAAAAAAGGAGGATATGATGCTTGGTTTGCTGACCGGGCTAAGTCCTTCCGCTTCTGAACAGAAAGTCCGCAGGAATAAAGGCAAACTTTCACAAAGCTGGGCATGAAATACTACGGACAGGCACAACTTTTAACATTTTCCATCCACATATCCTTGCCTTACTGCCTTACAGTGAGAATTATTGCTTGCCAATATACCTACTAAAAATATATTTGTACCTTCTATCCCAACAACTGGAAGCATTTCACAAGGATTACTTTTTTAAATCTTAATGAGGGGGTAGCTTTATTTTTTTTTAAGGCAGCCCATTCTGTTATAGCAGAGAGGGCTGTCAGACATTCCACACAAACGGCCTCACGGGGCCCCACCAAGGTCTCATGGAGCTGCGGGGCAACATTTCCAAAGCCCTGTAAAGCTTTCACTGTGTATTGGGAGCTGATAGGACCTGCAGGTGAGCAGCTTATTAGTAGGCAACCCCTGCTGTGTTATGAGTTACTGCACCGCAAACCTTCCTGGTAATCTTGCTCCCGTTTTTTGGTATTGTGGCGCCGAAGGGCAAACCTAGCGACAAGGGGGCCTGGAAAAACCCCGGACTCTTGGCTTCGTGCCTCTGGCTCTGTGCAACCAGCAACTTCAATTTGGGGAATTTATTTTATATTCTCATGTTAATGTGATGGCTTTCAGGAAGGCGTTTGGCTGAGGCTGACTTGTCAAACATCGAAAGCCCACTTGTGCAAGACGCTGAAGCTGTACTTGATGGCATGGTCTGGAGCAGCGACCAGCCCTTCCCAAAAAAACGGAGCTGTGGCAGCTCTTGTGGAAATTCCTGACAGTGGGAATTGCCAGTTCGTTGGCGGATAACCTCACTACTCGCTTCTGGATGTCTGTGAACCTTGCTGAGTCCTGCTGTTCTAGAGAGGGGCTCGTTGCCCTCCGGCAGTGCGGGGCCAGGTCTGAGCAGCCCCTAGGAGCGCTTCCCGGGGGCTCTGTCCCCAGCACGGCCGGACTGCTGCTTCCCCACTGCTCCCGGCCCCAGCGCAGGCACGGGGCTGGGAGCAGCCGAGCGCAGCCGAGGGGAGTGCAAGGTACAGCTGGAGCCACCGAGGGGGGCAGGTAACCCGAAGGTTCCTCTCTGGCCGCTTCTTCATGTGAGCAGAGCCTCCGCCTGCCCTGGAGACGGGCACATCCTGGTTAGTTGGCACCCGCCTGCTGCTCTCAGGAATAAGGTGCTGGGAGAGAAGAAAAGACTGGAGCATTGCCCTGGGATGGGGGCTGTACAGCAGTCAGGGATCAGCAAGGTACACAAATTTGGCCTTTTTCTAAAGAGCAGCTAACGAGCCCTGTGTCTGCCAGCCTGCTCGCTGTGCTTGTGTTTTCATTCCCCATCTCCTTACTGGGCTTCTGTTGTTCATTTGTCCTGGGATCTTATGTTTTCTGGTGCGGGGACCCTTACCCTTTTGTTGGGGAGGTCATTTTCCATTTGGCTCTCTGCGCTTGAAATTGGGGATTTCCAAAAAGTTGCTGCTGGAGGGCCACGGTGCGGATGGCATCGTGCTGGGACCACAGCCAGGGGCAGCTGGGGGCAGGTTCTCCCCCACCAACCCAATGCTCTTCACAGCCAGCATGGAAAGGCTTCCCAGGCTCATTTTGGGAAGCCCTCACCTTTGGAACCCTCCTGGTGAACTGGTTTGCACTGTGTTTGCATGTTTGGTGGGATTTTGTTTGTCTTAGTTTGGATCTTTTCTTTTCTTTTCTTTTCTTTTCTTTTCTTTTCTTTTCTTTTCTTTTCTTTTCTTTTCTTTTCTTTTCTTTTCTTTTCTTTTCTTTTCTTTTCTTTTCTTTTCTTTTCTTTTCTTTTTTTTATTTTGTTTTCT
>BOSO01028867.1:0-29807 GCA_018403395.1 Gorsachius goisagi
ACCTGAAACCTTCTATGATTCTATGATTCTATGATTTCCCCCAGCCACCAAAAGGCTGGCTATGCTGAGCTGCTATTGCCAAGCCATGGACTGCTGAGCATTTCCCAGTTTGCTGGGATGAGGAGGAATTACTGGCCAGACAACTGGCAAGCTTGTCCCAGCTCTGGCCTTTCCCCAGGCTCCTTCTCCCACAGGAGCAAAAGGCACATCCAGCTGCCCACCCTCACCCGACACCTCTGCGCAGCCTGGAGCTGCTCTTGGCTGACCTCAGCCTGCATGCAGGCACAGCCGTGAAATCAGAGCTCACCGCCCCCGGGGAAGCATCCCTGACATCTCCAGCTTCTTCCTTGCCAACTCTGCTGCAGCTGATCTGAAAAGCTGCAAGTGGGTCACAGCCTGGTGCAGAAACTCTCGGAGCAGAGGCCTCTGAGCACTTGGAGGAGGGGAGAAGGCAGATACATGCTCCAAATCTGCAGCAAGTTATACAGAGACTTCTTCAGAGAAAGCCATCAGGATGAATTGCACAACCCACCTGACAGCTCCCCCTGCTGTGAGAGACAGTGGAACAAGGTGGGGGAAAAAGGATTGAGCCCAGAGCCTGGACTGATATTGAACAGAGGAGGTAAGAAAGAGCAAGGCCAACACAGCCGAGAGTGTTGGGAGTTATAAAACACCAGCAGAGACTTTCCATGTGGTGTGGTATGGCAGAGGGGTGATCGCCCCTTAAAATGAAAGTGTAAATAGATAGGATTGAGATGGGCATATGAGCATGAAGCAGAGAGATGAGCCGAGACCCTCTGCTCACCCATAACTCACGCAGGAGAGCCAGGCCACAGGAGACAGATGAACTGCTCTGACAGAGGAAACCATGACCTGTGCACAGCTGATTATTATCATCATTTTTTCCCCAAACGACTTCAACCAGCCATGCAACTCATGCCAGCCAGAACCGCGATGAGTCACATCATGACATTGCTCTCCAGGCACGACATTACCGATGAACTAATTCCGGTGAGCAGACACCAACTCAGGAGATGCATAGCGCCAGGCAGCCGTCTTTCTTATGGGCCACTGGATGAGCTCAAACAGAGAGCTAAGGGCTGGGCAGTGGCGAACCCAGGCAGGTAAACACACCAGTTCTGCAGATGAAGGCCCTGGCCATGGTGTTACTGCTGCCAGCCACAAGGCACCAGCAAAACCAAGTGGCTGCATGGAAAACCAGAGAGCTCCCATGAGGAACTTTTCCCAGGAGATTCCCCTTCCACGACAGCTGGGCAGCTACAGGCATGCAAAGCAAACCAGCACAACAGGCAATGTCGGGCACAATGGGCAAGGAAAGGAAAGCAGCAACAGTTGCCAATCCATAGCAATTTTTCCCCCCTCAAAAAAACCAGCTTATTAAGCCCTGGTGGGAAGAGAAATGCCAGCTAAGGGTGTGTGGCAGCTTTGCTGGGGCAAGCAGAGATGCCCATCTCATCCAGCTTTGCCAACACAGCCATGGAGGCAGGATCAGACAGGCAGATCCCCAGCAGGGTTCACAACCACAGCCCAGGAGCAAGTCTCACCCCAAAGAATAAATTTTAAAAGGCCCAAGGACACAGAACCACAATATTAGAATATTTTAAAGACATGAGAAGGCAGCATCCCCCCCACATGAGAGTAAATAAAGCAGGTCTGGATGCCAGGCTGGGAGAGGTTAACTGGATTCCCCAAGGATCTGTCAACCCCCCCCCAGGTTGGCTTAGATCAGTTTTTTAGGGACAATCTCCAGGGGAGCACAGAGAGACCTTGATCCAATTCAGCCACTGTGGGTGAGCAGCAGCATGGGAATAGCATCCTCAGAATGGCCTTCAGGGAACCTGGTATAAAGGGTCACCAGGGGGTGGGTGGGGGTGGTGGTGAAGAGCTGCTTGTATTTTATTTATTTGTTTCAGAAAAAGGTTTTTTTTTTTGTGGAGGTAAGCAGCTAATTGAGTTCAGGTTCTTCAGCTAATGAAGAAATGAGCTGAATAATTAATTATCTGAAAATAAATTATTCATGGCCAGTTGTGATTCCAGTGTGGGAACAGGGGGCTTGGAGTGTTATTTATTTTCATCTTAAAAAGAATAATGCATGTAAGCACCCCACCCAGCTGCTCCGGATCCTGGCTGTGATGAGATGGGTGACTCAGGGGGAACAGCACCTTTGCTTCCTGAAGGAACAGCTCGTTTCAATGATCAGACCTCTTCCAGTATAAAGTGTCACCCAAAGTGCACCAGCACCAGACCCATGTATCGCCTTGGGCCTATACAGGGATGCTGATGGAGTGAAGTTTCTGCAGCCACATCAGGGCTGTCCTCTGGGCCAGCCTTCCTCTCCTGAAGCCACCCTAGAAATCCCCCAAATCCCACACTCCATCTGAGCTGATCCATCCCCCTCATTCTCACCTCTTGCTTTTCACACCTTGTTCCAGGCCTGACCTCTCAGCTTGTTGAAACAACTCACTTGACCCACTTCCACACTGGATAATGAGCCATTAGCCACGACGATAATTACAGATAATGCTGATTGCAGCTAGCAGACAGGCTTATCACAGACCCCCCAGCTTGGACCAAGAACCTTTGGAAAGGGGTCACCCAGGACCCCAGCGGTCCTTTGGTTGCTCGGTGTTGGGAGGAGCCCCTGGGGCAGTTACCATGCAGAGCCCTTTGGTTACTCACCATTTTAAAGGATGATCTTTTGCCCTGTGCATGTACATATAAACAAACTGGCTTTTCTTTGTTCCCAGCACCTTGTAACAGCAGCTTTGTCTGATCAAATGGTGGGACCGTTTCATCCCATCGCTGCCACTGAGGCCTCTTCTGTTCAATATTTACCTCCCCCCCCATGCTTCACATTGCACCAGCAATGTTACCTTTTCCTCATCAAGTTAAGTGACACTGAACCAAGAAAAGAATCCACAGGAGATCCCAATGGAAACAAACATTCATTGATCCCTCTATTGATACCTGCATTTTGAAAGCCAGAAAATAAGGAGCCTTTTAATTCTCCACAACACACCTGAAAGAAACAAGAAGCCATATGTTACTAGCCAAAGGTCTTCAAAAAATCTTATTACACCCAAACCTTAATGCCCCATAGCCATGTAGATGCCACCAGACCAGACCTGCCATAAAGACCCCAGTCTGCTTTGGCCTACCTTCACCAAACCACACCGACCTGAAAAGGCGTTCCCAGTGCCTGCTCCTTCACTGATAACATTTCTAATTATTTTCCCATGACTTTGCCTCAGGGTGACCCAACTCCTTCCCAAAGAGTCACAATAACCCTGGGATGACTCCAGCCCCTGGGAATATCCCAGCTTTTGAAGATCTGGGTGGAAGAAGCAGTTTGGGGAACTGCCAGGCTGCCTCCTTTCGGGCCCCACACTCCGCTGACAAACATTAGATGCTCTCCAGGCTGCCACGCAGCCTCCTGCATTACGAACGGTGGGGTTTATATGCCAGCCTCAGCACTGTCTGTGGCAAATACATCCTCCCTGCCTCCTTTCTTCCGTATTTGGAAGATCTGTGGAGCATTCCTACCTTTTCCACTCTGCTATTTACAATTTTACCATCTGTCTCTTAACAAGAGAGCCACTTCTGACACAAAAATAAATTCCCTGCTCTATTTAAGTGCTTTCTTATTGTCTTTGACCCTTCTGGTCATTCATAGTCCATTAGTTTCTTTGATTTCTTCTAACTGCTACCTGTATTTTTAGGTAACACATTCCTTTTTTTAGCATTCACCAACACATTTATTTGTCTGTTTTCTCCCTACACCTGTGTACTATTCAGGATGCAACAGAAAAGCCCAGTTTCACAACCCTGAAAATACAGCACATTGCTCACTGCCTTGTCCTGGCAGACCCACAGTCAACATGGGCTGTAATCAAATTACATTCACTCCTACTTCAGGCACCCATGGGCTTTTTTTTTTTCCCCAGCCAGCAATTAATGTTCCTCTGTCAGTGGGGATGGGTTTGTTTGCAGGCTGGGCTGTGGCGGGTGCAAGCACCGCACTATGAAGTCACCCAGTATTTCAGTTTGGTTGGGGGCTGGTTTGTTCCACAAGACACAAAGTGTTCCTGAAGTCACCCCTCTTTCTACCCCCGACTCTTGAATCATCTCCCTAAAGCTCGCAAACAGATGGTTTAGCAATTTATCCTGTTTGCCAGTAAAACCTCCTTGTGTTTAAGCAGGCTCTTGCCCATTCCCCAACTTTTTAGATCCTTGGGCGCCTGCAGGTCAGCACCATCTGTGCCTCTGTGCACCTACCAAGGTCTTGCCCCTTGCCACCACCCCCTCCAGCTTTGCTGCCACGGGATGGGTGTTAGCCCTTCCTTTTAACACACTGATAACCACAGGAAACATTCAGCCAATTCTAACCTACAAGCACTTCTCACAGACAGACATGAAGGGCTACAGACAGGTTATTACCTTGGTCCTCATATTTAAGCAAACTGAAGTTCTCCTTAGGTGCCTCCTTTCTGTTTGAGGCCAGACCTTGAGAAGGGCTCACATATCTGCATATCAATAGCCCTGCTTAGTATAAACTCCTCCTTTAGTTAACTTGGAGGTTAATAGTTCTGCAAGGCAGAGGCCAAGAGGCCAGCATGTCAGCATGGTCAGAGCAGCAGTGGGCTGGAGCTCAGATCCACAGCAGGGAAGAGTCACGAGGTGCAGGACCTACGAAGGGGACAACCACACTATTTACTCTCTAACAACCGCTCTGCAGAGGTGTGTGCCCACAGCACTTGTTCAAGCCCCACATACATCCCCCATCCTGAGGGCCACAGGCCAATTCCTCCACCATCATGGCTCCAGCCCTGCTCTTGGGGGACCCCACAACCCTTTTGGTCCCCATCTCCCTGCCACAGGGCCAGGGAGTTTGCAGGTAGCTGCAGGAAACCTGAGTAACTGTCAGCCACATTGGGAGATGCAAACACATCCAGGGTGGGTCAGGAGGGTTTGCACCAAGCCCTGGGCAGCTGTCACTAATAAGGTCTATGCATGACATCTTCATGTCCCCCATAACGTATTGACACCTCTCGATTTGATAAGAGTTCTTGTCTGGGTCACCCTGTGTTCTTCCTAATCTATTTTCTCTGGGGACATTCAGCGATATCCCTTAACCATGCAGCAGATAAGAGCAATTGCTTCATTAAAAACTGCCCAAGGACTCCCAGGACCTGGAGAGGCAGAAGAGCTGAAGTTTTGCATGGCTGTATCACACAGGCATCTGCAGATCACCAAGAAGCCACCCATACTCCTGACCCAGCTTAGCACAAACCCAGCACAGATGGGGCACACAAGAGCTGGTCTGTGAGGACCACGACAGAGCTTCCTTGCAGAGAGCAAAGCGAGCAGCATGGAATGTTCAGTGCTCCCATCTCTCATCACAGAGGCTGCGAGAGGTGGAAAGCAGCCACACATCCAGAAGACATCCCAGGCAGGGATCCGAGATGAGCAAGCAGGAAAAGAGAAGCCAGGGCTGGCAGGAGGCAGAACTGGAGAGAAAGGAGACACCGGTGAGTGACAAGGGCCGGCCACAGCAGTGCAGGGCTGGCAGGGAAGACAGGCGTGAGCAGCAGCGTCCTGTAACAGATGCGGGCTCACACTGCAGCAGCACAGGCCAGCAATGAATTAACATTGCCCGGCTCCCCAGGAAGGGGCTGTCAGCACCAGCCACTGAACTGTTACTGCGCTGAAAGAGCTTCACAGGAGGAGGGGAAGAAGAGTACTGCTGGAGATGGAAGCATGCAATGCTGGTGCTTGACCCTGCCAGCCCTCCTGGAGGGGATGAACACACCCCAGTCCAGGTCCCTCATCCCCCACTGCACAAGGGATGGGACGCTCTGGGACTGGTCCCTCCATACCAGGAAGGGATGGATGGCATGAGCAATGTACCCATTTCACTTTCCTCCATGCAATTATATTAATTTAATACTTAGATACCTTAAATACCTTTTCTAGCAGGAGACAGTTAAGCTTAACCCCTCATGCAAAAGGAGCAGCTTAGCTACCAATACGGTATCTGAATATCCTATCACTTCCTATGCAGCTTCCCCACAACCCCACAACATACTTTCAGATGAAGGCCCCGAGACTTTCCAAAGGTCTCAAGGAAGTTGGGATGCAGCAGAGCATGCTTAGGGCTCCTCCAGCCTCAAGCCGAGGGCTCTGAGCTCTGGACAGCCCTTCTGGGGCTTCTGGTTGTGAAAGCCACCAGTGACCCCACCAGGCCACTTGGGTACTGCAGTGCCAGCACACACCACCTCCTCTCCCTCCCTGCCCCAGCAAAGTGCTTAACCAAGAGAGAAGAAAGTTAGCAGCTTTGGTGGGTTTTTTTTGTCCTTTAAGTGATTGAAGTACCAGCTGAGAAAGAGGCACTTGAAAGCAACTTGAGTCTGGTTAAAGCTGGTTATCCATCTCGATTTGCATAATGATTATGCAAATGAAGGTTTGCATAATGTTGCTATGATCTACAATCACTTTAGGGTTTTATTGCGTGAAAAGACCACAGAGAAGATATAGAACAGCTTCCCAAGCCCCTGACTGTGGCTTGGACACCACCAGGCACATGTGCCAGAGATGCTGATATTTCCCCCTCTCGCCCACAGTTTCGGTCCCCTGCAGGGGCCAAGCCTGACTTTGCAGCTGCCCTTGGGCTATTTCAGACTTCACACTTCAGAAGGAGACGCAGGGCTGCAACTCGCTTCTTGGCATTAATTCCTTAACCAAAACCAGAGGCGATTTTGTGGCTGCCTCGTTGCACATAGCCGGCACTAAAGCTGTGAGCTCTGCCACTCTCCCTTTCACGAACCCTCCAGTGAAAGCGATGCCTTGCCAGGCAGAGCCAGCCAAACCCTGGAAGAGGAGACCTCAGGCTCAAGAAAAGGTCTCTCCCACCCACCATCCATCACCTAGCTGTCGCAGATTTGAATCAGGTGTTTGGGGCAATTAAACAGTCCCACAGAACCACAGGGAGAGTCCTCCAGAACTGCCACCCTTCACCCCTACCCACAGCAGCACCTATGTTTTGGCAGGTCCAGACTCACACCTTACCTGGTAGGACAGAGCTAGCTCCTGGGGCACCTCCTAAATCCCCCATACACCATCCACATGCCGACCACCATGGGCTCCATCGTCACACCCAGCATTGTGCTCTCTGCAGGGAACAACATCACACAGCTTTTTCAGTGGGGTGGCGCTGGCCAGAGCAAGCACCGAAGCCACCCATGGGACAAAGGCTCCCCTATGGCATGAGAGGCAGCTTTTCCCACAGGCAGGACCACTGTAGCAGCAAAAACCCCACAGCAGCAACCCCAGAGCCACCCAAGTAAACAAAACCTCCCCCAAGCTACCCTAAATCAGTGAAGGAAAGGTTAAAAATGCAAGCAAATCCACTCCAAACCCCCCAAAAAAGTTTGCAAACCTTTCCTGTCCAGAAGGCCAGGAACAGAGCCACACCAGGCAGGACTACCCTTGGCCACTGCCCAGGCTTTTATAGCTGCCCACCCCTGCAGCCATTGCAGGGAAGGTGGTCATCTGGCTGATTGACAGCTGCTGGAGCCAATGGGCTCCCTTCCCTGGCACTGGGCTATATTATCTCCGCAGCCCTTGTGCCACCCTTGTAGGGGTGCTGGTGGCTGAGAGTGCCTTGGAGCATGCCACCAAGAGCTCTTCTCCATCCGTTAGTGTCCCAGTCTAATGCAAAACCATCTGAAGGACGAGGTGAGGCCTAGATTTATCCAGGCCTTTGTCCTGCCCCATTTTGCAAGAGATCCCAGTGCTATGTTTGCTGTTGGGTAAATCTGTGGTGGCTCCATGGGACATTGGTGACCTTCATGGTCATCATTATGGTGGTGATGATGGTCACCCTTGTAGCTGCTTGACAGCACTGGCTTTGCAGCGGTGTCACTGGTCCCACCACCCGATCACTGACTGGGCTGAGGTCAAAGCTTGCTTTTGTGAGTTGGCAGATGCGAAAGATGGCCAGGGCGGAAGGGTGGCTTCCTTCTCCTCCCTCTGTGATTGGCAGCACTCAGTCCTCACAAAGCCCACAAGAAGAAGGGATCGCCAAGCGCTGCCGTTTGCATCGAGCAAAAGGTTGGATTTGGCCCTGCAGCCCCCGGCTTGTGTTAGCCACACCCGTGCAAATGCTTCTTGTCCATCCCGCACGAGCGGCACCTTCCCCACCATGTCCTTGCTCCAGCGCCAGAGCCAGGAGTGCTTCTATCTCCTCATATCTCAAGGCTACAAAAGCTATAGCAAATGCAGGGGGATGGTAAGCAGCATCCTGGAAAGAAACCAAAAAAATGGCAAAAAAAAAGCGCAACTCTTTAGTGATCAATCTGAAACCACTGGGATACAAAGAAAAGCGCAATGTGAATTGGCTCTGTTCTGCCTCAGCCTGAGTGGGACCTTCCTGGAAAGGCTGAGCTCTGAGTACATTTAACAATACCGGCTTCTCGAGAGAAGTTGTGCAGTGGAGGGAGAAGGGAGGCTGATGGGCTCTCGGGGTCCCTCCCTGCCTCAGGCTTTCCTGCGGGAGATATATATAGATATAAACAACACAGATCAAAAAGAGGAGCGGGAAGGAAAAGCTCCCAAGCTCTGGATTATATTTGGGTTCAAATCCCAACTCTAGTGAAAACTTAGTTGTTCAAACTAAGTGGAGCATCTTCAAAGGAGACCATGGGGACCCACCTGTGTTGCTGGCTTCAAGACCTTCCCTAGATGCCCTCGAGGCCGGTGCCTATGCTGGTCTCCCCTCCGGAGGTTTCCCCGGCAGCCAGATCTGTGCCTACATCTCTCCTTTCTCAGCAGATATCTGAGCAGACAGCATGATGGGTAGAGCTGTGGAGGGAATACCGCTACCGCCATGAGGATTAATGCCCAGCAGAAAGCCATCACTCCCTTCAACCCACACTTAGGAGGCAGCTGAAGCTTTGCTTTTCGTCAAGGACGTGATTCAGAACCCAAAACAACTAAAAGCGGCTCAGTTCTGGGCTGCAGCTCCCTCCCTGGGCTGGCTCCTCGTCAGCAGTTTATGCGCCGGCGCAATCAGTAGGGGTGTCAGACACTGAGCGACGCGCTCGGGAGCTGGAAAACACGATCAAGAGGTGTTGCCGCGTTCGACGACGGGAAGCTGAGCCAAACGGCAGCCGCTGTGGCGAGCACCTCTGCTCTGTTCCCTTTCACATTGTGGCTGCTTACCTGTGTGTAAATGGCTTTTCTAACCTTTTCTAATATATTTTGGCTTTCCCAGGGATGACAGGATCAGCTGACAGGGCATTCCCGTGCAGCCTGACCGCCGCAGTGGCTCATAGCATTTCGGGGGCCGGATGCATGCAGATCCCCTGAACTCTCTCTGAAGCAGTCCCCATAACTGCAGTCATGGACCCGTTACACCCCATTGATCAGGGTGGGGTGGGACCTGACGGGAGGTCCTGCATGCCGGCCAGCCCCGAGCCAGCCTGGAGAGATGCGGCACTCTCAGCAGAATGGAAATTAGAGGGTGATTTCTCTCCGTGGTGTGAGAGAGGGGACCCAAAGCCAAGTGGGAAACCACAAGCCAGGTGGGACCTGGGAGTGCACTCACCCTTCCATTCGGTTTCTTCTCTCTCATCTTTGGCTGCGGGGTCTCTAGCTGTATCCCTAATGTGAAGCACAGCAAGCCCACCCTTCTGCACCCCTGTGCTCCACGTGTGCGTCAGCCTCACTGCAGGCTTTGTCAGTTCTAAGCAGGAATGACACCAGGAGTGCCTGGAAAGCAGCTCAAGCAATCACAACTCTTCTGGGGATGGAAGATACAGGCAGAGGCACCTTCCCATGCCCAGGACAATTCCCAGCTCCCTGTCAAGTCCCCACTACCCTCCCAGCCTCTTCTCCCTGCTCGCCCCAGCTCTGGATGTCAAGGGGGACAAGATGCAACACTGAGACCCCTTTCCACCCCAACCCATCAGGCTTCTGTTTGCACACCAAGCTCAGCTCCACTCTCCTCCTACCAGCATCATCTTCTGCCCACCCTCCTTGGCAAAAGCCTCGCCTCACTTCAAAGCTGTGCCAACAGGGCTGCTGAGCTCCCCAACTTTCCCTGACATCAAAAGCTTTACTTATTTATGCTTTGTACAGCACCAAGAAGCCATTGGGATATGGTAGGTTTGTTTTTCCAGGAAGCCAGACCACGGGGGCTTGAGTATTAATTCCTCAGCAGGAATAGAAACCCAAGTAAAAGGAGGAGGAGAAAGCTGGAGTTGGAGAGATGAGCTTTCTTGCTCTCTCCTTGCTTTGTTTCCTTTCCTTAATGGTGTTTTCAGCCTTGACCTAGGTTAGGTCCAGCCAGTAGAAAACTGAGGTTCTTGGGAAGATGTTTTATTCATACGCCTGAGCCAGCCTGACACATGTGAGGCTGCTGCGGGGTGGACAGGCCCTGCTGGGAGCTCTTGCTGGGAACATGCTGGGACGATGTGTTTTCTTCTGCATGACTGGAAGGTGCATCTTGCTTGGTGGATGGTAGCAAGGTGCCCCATGGCAAGGTCATGCTGGAGAGCAGGGTAAGTGGCCAGAGAGCTGTCGCTGGAGCATCACGCAACTAAACTGAATTGCAAACTAGCTTGATCCCCTATGAGACTGCCCCAAGGAGGCACAGGGACGATAAAGGGGATCAGTCACATCCACCTCTTGGAAATGATGTCCTGGATCAAGCCAGTTGCCCACTGTTGAAGGCAGCCAGGTCATACGATCATCTCTTATGTTAATGTATCAGCCTCTCTCTTAAAACTGTGTAGACTACTTTCCTCAATTCTTTACATCTCCTAATTTTGAGCTGAAATGTATTACTGCCATGCTTCTACTGAGTTTTCCTCTGCAAAGACAGTCCTTTAACCTAAAGAGCTCTTCTCCTTCCCCGATGTATTCTTAACCTCCTTTTTAACAGGCCAAGGAAGCCATTCTCTGCGTATCCTCTCAACAAATGGGTGCTCCATTCCCTACAGCAGCAGCACAGTCTTCTCCTGCCCTTTCCCTCTTTGAATTTGCCTCCAGGAGACAACCAGAAGAGTGAAGAGTATTGCAGATAAATCCCACCAGTGATTCAATCAGAGGCATTCGTCCTCCCTTCTCCACACTGATGGCGTTTCCCCACGCTGTCACTCATGCATTCCCAATATTTGTGCTGGGGTCAGGAACCAAATTACTCAGTTGTCCTCAGGGACGATCTCCTGTAAGCCAGACACCACCGTGTGCAGCACACCAAGCCGTCAGCTCCTCTTTAGCAAGTTCCTCAAGCACTTTCCAACTCTCCCATTAATCCCTGTCCTCATTAATAATTTCCCACCAGGCACTGTATCAGACACCTTACTGGAGCATGGAGAGAAGAGATCTACGGCATCTCCTCTGTTTGGCATCTAACAGGAGATGAGCCTGACATCTCCTGTACTGCATTTCATGTCATTTTCTATTTAGCTCTGTGTTTTTAATGACTCCCTCCAAATTTGTACTAAAGCCCTGTATACTCTGGGGGCTGGACTAATGTGCCTGAAGTTGCTCGCATCATTTATGTTTCCATTTCTCGAACAAGGAGTCAAATCCAGGGAAGAGCTTGGGTCAGTAACTATAAAAATCTAGAACCATGCATTCCCCACTGTGCCCGTGCTGTGGTTCGCGGGGAAGGTGGGGCGGCCCCGGACAGGCAGCTGTGCCGGCAGGGAAGGGTAAGGAAAGGGCTGCTTTGGGTCACACCAATCCATTGTCCTTTGCATCCCGGCTGGGACAGTGGCCAAGAGCAGATGCCTGGAGACTGATCACAAGGAGAAGGAGGCATCCAAGGAAGAAAATCCTGTCTCAGAAGTCGTCTCATCTCTCTGGAGCTTACCCACCCATGATAACCCTGTCCTCAGTTAATTTGCCTAATCACTTTTTGAACCCATGTACATTCCACAGGGTGTGGATGACATCTGGGAGGTGCGTCAGTGGAAGTCACAGCATGCTTGGGTGCAGGATGTAGTGTAGCTAAGGAAGGGGTGGTTTTGCCCAGACACAGTCTAGTCCATAGTGTGATTTGAACTGGCAGGATCCCTCTGAGCTAATCTTTAGTCAAGGAGAATAAACTTGCTGACAACAAGGCTGGGCTGGGATACAGAAACGCTCCAGGCAGATTTCCTGGAAAACAGAGGAGGGCTGTGGTGTGAACACTGGAACGGAGCTTTTGCACGATGCTGGTGATGCTTATGAGCAGGACCCACTTTCTGATAACACCCACAGAGCTCAGCACGGCTGCTGGTGTAGCTGGGGTAGGTACCAGACTGAATTTGCAGTAAGAAATTGATCGAGGACACTGCCCTACAAACACCTTTGGCCTTTAGAAATGCTGCAGTCCAACAAACCCAAGTTATTAAAAATTTTCTAGCAGAGTCCTCCTGTCCTTCAGGGAAATGGTTACAAATGACAGGGGTTGTTTAGGGTCAGAGAAATCCTTGCTGTCCTTTCATGCCCTTCATCTTTGCTTCCTCTAGCCTTCTTAGTGTTGGTGAAAACATTCCCCCCGTATCTTCCTTGCTGGCAGCACTGTGACATGAGCTGCTCAGAGCTTTGGGACACTCTCTGACCATCAGTACTGATGGGTCTTGGAAAAGAAAAGGGAAAAAGAGGTTGGATGCGTTGGGGGCAGTCAGGTCTCAACACCGGGCACCGTCTCTCAGCTGTCTCATCCCCACCAGGGCACCTGCAGGGGAGCGGAGGGTGCACCTGGGAGGCCGTGGCATACCTCCACCCCAGTGCAATGCTCAGATGTCCCCCCGATGCTCCCCCAGCCCCTCCTGGGCTCTCAGCTTCTGTGCTTCCATCCCAGGGAGGCGAAAGGCCATGGTTCACACTCAAGTGATGCATCCCAGCTTCAGGGTGGCAGCGCTGTCCCCCCCTGCCACCACCCTTCCAAGCTGGTGGCTACCCAGCCATGACAGCAAGCTCAAGTACCACCACCCTGGGTGCGGGGAGAGCGCAGAGGACCCAGCAGCCTTGGAGAGACGGAGATGGGGTTGGACACCCTCTGGGGAGGCTGGAGGGAAGGGGCCTGGGGATGGAATGGGATGGAACTGGCACACGAAGGGGCAACCAGGGACTCTCTGGGAGAGGAGACCCCCAACACCACAGTGTGAGCCCAGCGGGCTGCTGGCACCCGAACGGGACCGTGACATGAGCTAATGGGTGACCTTTCCAAGAGGAGATGGGTTGTCAACTGCTGGATGTGCTCTGAGTTTTCCTGGAGGAGATTCCTGCTTGTGGCTCACTCCTCCATGGATGGCAGTGCCCAAGCCCTGTCTTGCTTTGGAGAGTTTCCACTCTGGAAACAACAACGATGGCACCCAAAGCATCTGCCCCCGCTTCTGCCCCACCGCCAGCAGGGTCACCACAGGCTGCACATGGTGGGATTTGTCTGGGTAAAAGAGCCGTGGCCAAGCCCCTCAGCATCCCCTACAGCCCCTTCAGCAGGCACCCTGCCCGGCCAGACCCCGGCAACAGGCCGTGGGGATTTTAGGAGAAGGCAGCGGCATCCTCCCTGCCCAGAGCCTCCTCTCCTGGGCTCCTGCCGCCCCAGGAATCACCCCGGGGTACTTGTTTCTCCTCTCTGCTCTTCCCTCTGTCTACTAAATCTGACTGGAAAACAAGAAAAATACCATTCTCCTTGTCAAAATGTTCCCCCAAATGAGCATTTTCTATCCGGTTCCAGTTTTTGTAATATATTCCTTTATTTTTTCTTGCTCTCCATAGGAGACTTTCCTCTGGCTTCTCTATTTGGTTTTATTTTATTTTAAATGGGAATCCCTTTTAATTAAAGGAAGAGGGAAAAGCCCTTCGGTCCCATTCATCTCAAAGCAAATTGGTCCTTCTCTCTTTCGAGGAGGCTCAAGATACAGTTTAGGGTTGGAGTCATTTCACAAAGCGACCAGAAAATTCGAAGCATCAGGATCAGCTCCATACCACATTTTCTCATTTCCCTTTTGGCTCCTATTCCCTAAACTTTCCAACCTCCAATTCATTAAAAAAAGTTCCTATCACTTGAGAGAGACAGCTTTTGCTCAAAACTGAACAAAAGCAAAAAACCATAGTTGAAAACCTTCCAGCCCGGCACACAAAGTGTCTCTTCCTCTCCCTGAATCTGCGTTGCTCATGCCGGGTTTCTAGAAACAATGCAAACTGATTGTGGAGTGGGCAATAATAATAACGTGCAACGGGAGCCGCAGAGAAACCGCACCGCGCTCCCCTCTCAGCAGAGCCCATTTCCTTCCCCCGTGGCTGATTCCCGCCGCCCGGCATGGGAGCGTGGTGCTGGGGTGGGACCCAGTGCTCTGCGATGCGGAGGAGCAAGGGTTGGTGGTGTCAGGGCTTTGCTGTCACACCTGGATGCCGGGCTGGTGCAGTCACGGTGCAGGTGCCAATGTGCAAGGACACCCCAAACCCAGCAGCCCGCGATGCGGGGAGCAGGGGGTGTTGGGGCCGAGCAGGGCACCGGGCATTTGCTGCAGAAGCCAGACTAATGAGTGGTGGTTGCTAAGTGCTCCGTGAGAAGATTAAGTGCCCATAATTAATCTTCGGTCCTCAGATAACCAATTATTCAAGTGAGAGAAGTGGGCGATGCACTGGATTCGGGGAAGCAGCACCAGCAAGTGGCTGTCGGGGAAACACGTGTGCCAGCACTGGCGGACGTCGGGCTCCCAACACCCAGCCGGGATGGTGCTGGACCCCCCGTGCCCCATAGCCCTACCCAGGGATGCATCCCCCAAAGCATCGCAATCACATGGGGCAGGCGGACAAGGAAAAGGCTGGTTTGGCCTGGGAGGTAAACTGAGGCAGAGCTCAGGTTAAAATAACCTGAGGCAGAGCTGGGAGCCGAACCACGATGCTCCCCCCACCACCCAGATCTCCTCCCCGTGCTGGGCGCTGCCAGGGGCTGCATCAGGGAAGCAGGCGCCAGCGCTTATTAAAAGGCCTTTTCCATTTCTGCTTTCTCTAATACAACTGAGTAAGAGTATTGACATGTCAGAACAGTCTTTTATTATGATCCATTTATGCCATTAATGTAATATCCTCCTCTTGGATTGCTTAGTTAGGTACTAATATTGTAAGAAACTCGGCATTTCTTTTAGCTCTTCATTGTCTAAAATGAGTCCCAAAGTCTCCCTGTGACAGCATTTTGATGGATGGTCGTATTTTTAGCTGTGATCATGCCTTGATGCTCTGAAATTAGGGACATGTTTTTAAAATATTTTACCACATGCATTTATCTTATTTTTCTTAATCTCTGTCTTACCCGTTATCATTCTGCCTTTATTGTAGAATCATTAGTGCTTGTTATAAGCCTGATGCATGTATATGGCATCATTTATTTGCTGTTCTTAGCATAACAAGGAATAGAAAAATAAAACATGAATATGGGAAAATGATCGGTGGGTGTTTTACTTTTTTAATAAAGAACATTTCTAATGAATTGCCTTGCTGAGACTGCTGGGGCATCATTGCGTCCAGCCTGTCTTAGAGGTCTGAAGAAAGATACTGAGGATTCAGGAACGAGTTACGGGAGTGAACCTGGAGAACATGCTGTGAAGTGACAGACCAAAGGGATTTGACCTGTTTGATTTATCAAAGACATCAAGAGCTGTAAGTTAAAGTGCTAAATACCCTCACCAGGAGGAAATATTAAAGGGTTTATTAAATCTCACAGAAATGAGTCCAAACAAAGCCACCGCCTGGAAATTTAGTCTGGATGCTGCAGGTCAGAAGCTGCCAGCACAGGGCTTTAATCGAGATCAGGCTAAGGACTGATCCAGCATGCGTGACTCCAGGAGATCCGGGAGCCCTCCAGCCCTCGCCAGGATTTTCTCCGCAAGCCCCGGAGCGCAGGGTCAAGGGGGGCGGCTGGGGCCGGCTGCAGGTAAAGAGAATTTCCTCATTGCCAGCCCGGCAGCACCGAGTTCATCCCCATCGCTGTGCTCAGCTGGGAGCACACAGATGAGTTATTTGCTGCTTTATATAATATGATACTAGTGAAGAGTTGCATTAGCCCAACACAAATTACTGGGCTTGGGAAAAATCTCCGGTTCATGTTGTATGAGTCAACTCCTTCATTTAATAGTTTCAGCTGCCCTGAAAAGTGGATGAAATTACAACTGTTCCACTCCCTATTGCAAGGGAGTTTATTGGTGTGAATCTGAGGGGTGTTTCCCTCTGGTTTCATTGGCAGAAGTGACGTAGAAGCCTTCAACCCCATGAGGAGGAGCTGGTCATGGACCAAGACCGCCCTCAAACCCAAATCCAAATCCCAGATACCAGCGGTCTCTGGTCCAGCCACAGGGTCCCCAGCTGATGCCTCCTTCTGCCCCCAGCTCCTGCCTTTGCCCTTACAAAAGAAAGGCTGAAAATGGACAAAACAGGTGCTGATAATGGGGAGAGGATCGGTCCCAAACACGGGGACATGAGGCCCCTTCATGCTCACCGCTCGGCTGATGAACGGGAGCCCTTCTCCTCTAGAAATTTGATGGATGATCCCAATTATATTCTTCCAGCACTGATTTAATGTAATGTTTTATTAATAGCAACAATCAGAGGAAAGCAAACAGCTCATTCTGCACACGCCATTCCCCTTCTGCTTTTACTTTCCCACGTTCCTATACTCTCCGAGTCCTCGATGCCATGGCATCGGGGGGGTCAGGAGGAGGAGGAAGGTGGGGAGAATCGAGCAGACAACTCACTGATCAGGGCAATGGCTCATTAGTGCATTCTCAACAGAATTAAGATTGTGACAATATTTTCTTCACTCATTATTTACAGATTATTTGGAGGAAACTGCAAATTCATGGTTTGTTTCTTTGGATGTTAAAGGACCAAGTGAAAAGATGGGTAAAAATAATCTACAGTTTTGTGTTACTGGTTTTAATATCCTTTCATTACAGAAGAAGTGATGGGAGGAACATAATCAATCCATTGGAGTTGTCCCCGGCCAGCGGAGCATGGCACTGGCAGAGCTTGGTCCTGCGCTGGGCTCTTTGCTCAGGGCCACCCTCTTTTCCCGACGCACACCCCCCCAGCCGAGCCTTGCTGCCCACACCTGCGGTTCTCCTTCTCCCCCAAAGATAAGGCTCCTGGCTGGCATTGCATCCCCCACCTCGGGAAGGAGGCAGAGAAGCGGGATTTTCCTGGGCGTCCGTGGGGCCAGTAGCTCCGGTGTGGGGCCGGGTGATTCGGGGGCAAGCCTGAGCCAGCAGCACAACGCAACGGAGGCCAAGCCACCCTCGTGTCAAACCTCACCGGGTGCCAATTCTAAATCCAACCTTCGGCTTCTTTCACTCCTTGAATCCACCCTTCATTAGCGGCTCTTCATCATCTCCCTGTTTGCTTTTGTATTTGGAAGCCTGTTTGTGTATTTACTCATTCGATTGCTTGTTTTAATAGTAATACAGCCCTCCCTGGGCCAGTGGTGATAAACTCAGCAGACACGAGCTTTCTTCAGTCTGTTATTCCAGTTTTTGCTCCTGGCTCAAACATGGAATTTAAAGTTCTTTTCAATCAAAAGTGCTCTATATTGTGGTTAAATGATTTTTTTCCCCCCAGAGAATCATTAATCAGGCACATGATCTAACATCACTCGCTCTTTCTCAATCTCTTTTGGTGAATTCTTAAAAGCCGGGGCGGGGGAGAGGGAGAAAAAGAGAGAGGAAGATTAAATGGAGCAGGTGTCACATTTATCTTATTTCCAGTGCAAATACAATCAACAAGTGCCAGGCTAAAACCAGACCCTAAACAAAACTTGCAAAATGTTCTCTAAATAAATGATTCTTGGCTCTCTTCTGTTTGTTTTTAATTTGCAGTCATCCTCCGAATACTTCCGCCAAGGAAAAACTGATTTGGGAAGGAGCTCATTGGAGGTGAATTCACGGGGGGAGGTTTCTGCTGCTGGGGTGCCCTGCAACACCCCATCTCCATCCCTTCCCAAGTCACTGCCCTGCACAGCCCTCACCCCGAACAGTCCAGCATCCCTTCCTAAAACGCAGCTCTGAGGATGCACAAAGCTGAACTTTGCCATTAAAGCCTCCACTCAGCACTGGCTCTCCACCAGCAGAGAGAGGGAGATAGCACCAGATGCAAATCCTGAAATAAATCCTATTTGAGCATTGTTTGGTTTTTTTTTAATAGGAGTTATTTTAGGATTTGGAGCCTCATCACTCTCCATGCCCACTTTATGAGGTGGCTGTGGCCAGACTCTGCCCTTTTTAGTGGCTGCTGCGGGGTGCTCTCACCCTGCTGACCCCACTGACTTTTTCACCCAGCAAAGAGCAGATGAAAAAAACCCTGGGTCATACCCTGCTGAAGGGGGAGATATTTAGGCTGGGAGATTCAGACCGGGTTTAAATACATGGATGGGGTCCTGGGACCCACGGGGGTTTGGTGGTGTAGACCATTTCCGTGGCTCCTGGGGGATGCAGGGGATCCTCTGTATGTGGGAGTGAGAGTGGTGCCTCCCTGTAAATCCCTTTTAACCTGCTGCTGTAGGAAAATGTGTCTCATTCAGCACGTGGGGCCTGAGCCGTGCACCCATGGCTGGGAGCACAACGACAGCTTAGGGAATTCTTCTGAGCACAAGCATCAGTGCGGTTTCCTTAGTGCTCATTAAAAACCCCAGATATACCATAGAAAAAAAAAAAAAGAGTTGTTTTTCAATTGAAAATTTAAGATTTTAACAAAGAAAGCCTTTTACAAAAATTTTCCACTTTCTCTGGAAGGGATAAAGAAAAAGACATTCAAAACACATTAACAGGAAAAGAAAACCATAAAATCCCTTCCCCAAGTCAAAATATTTGCCTTAGTGCTATAAGTTGAAACAGAAATGGCTTTTTCTCCGTCTTGTACCATGGCAGTGCCCCACGGGTGTTGCTGTTTGTACCTGATAACCACATTTTCTTCTGGGTGTCCAGTTCCCAGGCCGGGCTTCCTCTGCTGTGATCCACTGGTCTCCTGTATCTCCCTCTAATCCATCCTAAAGCATTGTTTGGTCTGATGGAAGACTTGCATCTCCCTACAAAGCTTGCCAGGCCTCTGCCCTGACCTCCTGCGGCTCCAGCACCATTTCAAGGGCTCCGTGGTCACCCTGTAGCTTTGGTGCAGTGCATCCCTGGGGACAGCCGGGTCCTCCTGGAGACTCTGCTATGGGAGCGATGAGGCCCCAGGCCTCCAGCCGGCACAGACTGTGTTGTAACCCCAAGCCTGGTCTATCAGCTGGATGCCCGAGTGTATTTTAAGAAGGCAGTAAGTGGTCCCTGGTAAGCCAAGGCTACAAAGCTGGTGTAAAAGTCATGGGGAAATGTGTTCATTTTGCCTCCATTTTCTTTAAGGAATTGCTAAGGCAGCGTGCGATCCCACACAGCGAAGTGCCGTCCCCTAGAGCATGACACCTTGCCCCCTCAGCTGCATTTATCTTAAATAACTCAACCACCTGTGGTGCAGAGGAGCAGAGAAGATCTGCCCAGCCCTGTCCTCTCTTGCTGAAGGCAAAGACATTCACAAAGATGAGTTGCTGGTAAACCTGGGGGGCATTTCTGCTCAGACCAGCTGGGGACACCTCCACCCAGTGCAGGGAATGAGGGATGAGCCCTCCCCAGTTCCCCTTGCTGCTGCCATGTCTGCTGCAGGATGGAGAGGGAGGCCAAGTCTAAGGGTAGGCATCGGCCCCAGCTCCAGCCCTCTGTGTCCTTAGCAGTGCCGGCAGGATGGGCACCGGGCCCTGGTGGGGCTGTCCGGGAGCAAGAGGATTGCATTTCCCATCCTGAGGATTGCATTTCCCATTCCTGGGAATGCTTTTCCCATCCCTAAGGCACAGCCCAGCGATACAGCCCAGCGCAGCCAGGGCCAGCCTCTTGAACCACAGCAGAGCACGGTGAGCTACAGCGGCATTAAAATTATTTCATTCTAGCTGCAGGATATGAAGTGAATTTCCAGGAAACCTCTCAGAGGAGAAAAACAGTGCCTCCAGACAATACCGAACTTAAAAACAACATGCTCCTTGCTGTGGGCAGAAGAAGCAAGTGTGGCGGCTGGGGTGGCACGTCACTGATGAGCCACATGAGTCACCTACAGCCTGCAGCAGGATGGAGGGTGCGGGAGGCAGCCGGGCACGGGGCAGCCCCGCTCCCCCCTGCCAGGTTTGGATGCCCAGGCTGGGGCAGGGCTTGTGGCACACGCCAGGGCACTGCTTGCTTTGGCCATGCCAGTGCTGCTGCATTGCCAGGCGGCCGACGGCTGTGCCGAGCAGCTCACGTCTTGGACATGAGGCTCCAGCTCTGGATGGGATTGCTAAGGCACCAGATTCATGACTGGCCCCTGGCTGCTCTGGGGGTGCAAAATAGCCGTAAATCCCCCCACAAGGATTGCTCCCAGCTGGTTTGCTTTGCATCAGGTGGAGTAGAGCAGGAGGCTGGTCCTGGACTTCCCTTCCTTCCTCATGACATGCTGCATCCCAAGAAATTTGGCCCCAAAGGAAGCAAAGCCAGGGGAGCGTGGCAGTGCTGATGTGAAGGCAAGGGATGAATTTCAGGCTTTAGAAAAAAAAAACCCTTTCCCCAGCCAAAGCCGAACCACCAGCTTTCCATTGATAACTGCAACACACTGTGCGCATCAATGCAAATAGCCAGTCTGTCTGCAGTCGCAAGGGGAGTCTTTTGTTCTGCCCCCAAACTAGAAATTTCTGTTAAGCTCATTTTAACATTGGAGACAACCAGATGTTGCAGGAGACTGGAAACTCAGCTTGTGTGCAAGCCTCAGTGCCGTGTACGCCCATCGCAGCCACCCCGCGGCAGCTCTGGGTCTCCGGGCTCACTGGGAACAGCTTGTTCTGTTCAGTGCCGGAGGTCCCGGGGTCAGCCCTGTCCTGTTTCCCAGATGGTGGCTGTCGTGTGTCACCGAATTACATGGACACAGGGACTGGCCAGGGCTCTGCAAGGCTGAGCAAGGGCTCGGAAAGATTTTTGTGCACTTTTTGTCACTAAACACACGTAGAATTGAACCTGGCCATCTCCCCTTCCCCGCACTCACTGCCCCAGTACCTTGACACATGGGACTGCAATAATTTGTGACAGGGACAGTATAAGCAGGCTGCCGCGAATGCTGTCACTGGTGCTGACCCCCCAGGTGTCGCTTTTAAGGTTCAACGGCAGCCGAAGCAGTTGCTGCTGTGTTTTATTCATGCACCTTGTCTGGGGACACCACTATATTCATGCACCTTGTCTGCATGGCACTGCTGACCCATGGGAACCCAAGCACATCCACAGCACATGGCCCCAGGCCTTCAGGCCCCCCTGTGGTGCCTTGACCTGCAAACACAAAATTACTGTTTGGGGTATTGCTTTCGGTTGGGAGTGTCTGATACAAGGCCGGTGCTGGGCTGCAGCACGGCACGGTGGGTTATCAAGCACACGCATGGGCTTTGTGCCCCAGGGCAAGGCGTGAGGCCACGCAGGAGGTTGCAAAGCCTGCCCTGGGGGCTGCAGAAGGTGCTCAGCTTGGGTTGGTCTGGACCACTGTGCCTCCCAGGAGGACTTTTTGATGCGGGTTGCCCCCAGGCTAAGCTGGGGCTGAGTTCAGCATCTGGCAGGGCTGGGATGATCACCCACCTCATGCTCATCTGCTCCCCACATTTTTGGGCTGTCACCTTCCTCTGAAGCACCCGTGAGGTGTGGGGACGCGAATTTGGTAGCAGAGAGGATCAAGCTGATGGCACCTGAGAACGTGCAACTCATTCCACTGATGCACAACACAAGGGGAACAGGAGAGGGAAAAGGGCTATTGATGCCCTAAGTGCCTTATTGATTTAGCTGACGCAGCAGATCTACACAGCCCATAAAGTGTATGATTGCATTTATAGTTATGTTCTTTCTAAGTGAGAGGCCAAGTGGAGATTAATCATGTGAAGGAGGAGGAAGAGGAGGAGGGGAGCACGGGGACCCTAAATCCTGGAGAGGTAATAAAGGCAAGCAGGGAAGAAACCCTGCTTCACCACCACTGCTGGCTCCATCCCATCAGCTCCTGCAGGTCTGGAGGTGCCTGCGGGACCCCCTCCTGAATCCACATCCCATTTAAATGCTTCCTTCCCTTTTTCTTCCCATCTCCCTTCCTTTCCATCCTTCTGTCCTTCCATTTATGGGCATAAGCAAACACGGGCCATCCCATCCTGCTTGAGGAGGGAGTTGGGACCTGGCTCCCACTCTCTTTACCTTGCCAGGCTGGGGGGGTTTCCACTGTTCTGGTGCAGTGGAAAAGCCCCTTATTAATTCTGCGAAGGCTGGCAGCCCTCTCCTGCCCAGCCCTGCCTTTCCCCACACACCCTCCGCACGGGCTCAGAGACCAGCGCCAATATTAAATGCAATTCCTGGTGGATGATTTGGGGGTACATTTACTAGATGTGGTCAGGATACAACTCCGCCAAGAGCAGGACATTCCGGCTTTGCCTCCAGCTAGCTGGGGAGACGGTCGGGAAGGGCTCAGCTCCGCCGCAGCCCCCAGCCCTCATTAAAGCTCTCCTGAAGAGGCCGTGTATTCCAAAGTCACAACGTTCCTCACAGGGGGAGGGAAGGACTTAATAGGAGAAGCTGCAGGAGGAAGTAAAGTGCTTTTATTGCAAAGGATGTTAATTGCTTGACGAACTCTTGTTATACAGCATGGCTGGGAAGCAGCTGTATCCCAGAGGAGATGTGTTTGTCCCCACACACAGTCTGTGCTGCGGAGGAGACATTTGGGGGGGGGGAGCAAATGCATGAGGCCCCTCACCCGCACATCGAAACATCCTAGTTACGCATGTCAGCCCTTCAAGCAAGAGCTGAGTGCCTTGGGTTTGCTCATGGTTTATCCTCACACCGCGAGGATTCGGATGGGAGTTACTGTCTGATGTCTGAACAGTGGCAACCAGGGCTGGGCTCCCTTTTTCTGTGCTGCAGCCCCGTAGGGGCTATGGGAGCACAATCCAACCCTGATTAGGGTAGCACAAGCTACCCTATTACATTCTGGGCAAGGTGATGCCCTGTTGGATGCAGGGAAGAAAAGAAAACTTGACACACATGGGGTAACAGGAGGGGAAGCCTGGGATGGAGCACACACCCTGCAAAGCTAAATTCGGCAGGCTGTGCTGGGGCAGCAGGATGTGGGAGGGAGAACAACACCGCGGCGCCTGGGGATGTGGTCAGCCCTCCCCAAAGCTGCCATCACCTTCGCAACCCTCACCGGCTTTGCATCGGCCCTGCAAACAGAGGCAGGGACACCTCGAACCCAGCCAGCTGGAAGGTGGATGGACGGGGAGTGTCCCAAATGGCTTCCCCGTGCAGCAAACCCCCTGTGAGCTCTTCCCAGATGTTTCTCGGAGATCTCCTGCAGCCATTAACGGCCTGGGGGGTTTGAAGCAGAGCGTGGTGCAGGGGTTCCCCACATGTCCAAAAAAACCAACCCTCCAACTGCTAGTAGCTCAACAGCAGAGCTATAGACAGCTGCGTGCGGGAACTGTGAAGGGTGTGAATGCAATGGAACAGAAGAATTATGTAGAAAATAAAGGTAGTTACAGTTGCTTCAAAACATTTTTGCAGCTAGGGCTCAGGGCTTTTAATCAACTTTTTTTTTTTTTTATTGCAGGTTCTCCTTTCTGCCAAACATTTACAGAGGGAAAAAGAAACTAAAGAAAAGAGAGAAAAACAGTTTTAGCTGCCAATCTGTTGCTTGCAAAGCCATGAAAAGCACCCTGAGAGAGATGAGCATGTATTACAAAAAAGGAAAAAGATTTCGTGCATCCTCTATGCTGAAAAGTCTTTTTAGGCCCCTTCCCTCCTGAGAGCTCCCATGTCCCTAACATGCTCTCAGCCATAAAAGAAGGCGGTTTCAGCCCACACCAGGCTCATCCCAGACTCCCCACATACTCCTGAAAACCTGGCTGAGCCTTCCTCTCAATACCAGAAGTGTATTCTGGTTTATTGAGGCCACAGTCCCTTGCTTCCCAAGGGCTCAGGTAGGGGCTGGTCTCCCAGGGAGGTCTGCTCTGATGCCACACCGTTCCCCACCCAGCATTGCTCCCAAGGCTACTAAAAACAGAGGGGCTGCTTTGCAAAAACTTGCTTTTGACTTAATCGCTGCCTGCTTGCTCAGTGCCGGGAGCCTGGGAGCGATGTGGCTGCCTCGAACATCACCGCTGCAAAAGCACCTGCATCCTCCCCGTTAGTAAAATCTGCATCCTTCCCCATTTACCTCTTCCTTTCTTTCTCCTGAAGGTTGGTGATTTCTACTTTTTGCCCTGCACCACAGGGCTAGAAGTTCTGATTTCTTGCCTGACGCAAGGCAGGGATGCCTGCAGAGCCCTGTGACACCCGGAGTAGCGCTCTTGGGACAACCAAACTATAAAAAGACTCGTGGTGAAGCTGCCGGAGGAGACGATGTTGGGTGTCTTCAGTGGAGGAGGACTGAGAAGCCTAAACACACCCTTTACTCAGTTTTACTAGGCCAGCAAGCCAGGCATGAGCCTAAATATGTGGGAGTCCCCTCCCTAAGGCCACACGAGCAGAAAAGTAAAGATAAAGATATATCTATATCTATATATCTATATATCTATATATCTATATATCTATGTGCTTGTCAAGCTAATCAAGGCTGGGAGAAAGGAGAGCTGTGCCAGACTTCTGCTGCTCTGCCATGCAGGGAAGGAGAATTAGAGGGGCAATGAGGAGAGAAACGGAGAGAAACATCCTCTAAAGCTTGTTTTTAAGACATCCCTTCCACCCTAGGGCTTGTTTTAACGGCCCATGCTGCACACTAGATACGTCCCCTTTTATTTACGATGATTATTACGGGCTGCTGCAGGGTCCCCTGGGTCCCAGAGAGGCAGCGCCGGCTGCTATTAAGGCATTTTGTCTTTCTCTAAAATCACATAAAGACCTTCTCCGTGCTCCTCCCGCTGGGCAATAAAAAGCGAAAGACAATCCACGGCTCAGCTAGCTGCTCTCTAGCTGGATGGGCAAAGCGCCTCGTTAGGCACAATAAAGTGCTCTCCTTAACCCGGGGCCATCTGGGGAGGCCAGGGCAATCAGGCCAAGGCGGCTGCAGGGAAGGGCTGGGAGCAGCGGCCAGGGCCACCGGCACGCATGAGCAGAGCAAGCGGGAGCTGACGGCCACAGCAGCGTTAATGCATCTTGGGACGTATCCCGCTCCTGGAGCAAAAGAGCAGAAATTGGGGGTTGCAACCGGGGAAGCTGCACCGCGAGGGGTGGGTGTCAGTGTAGCTGGGCAGCCTGGCCCCCCGCACCAGCACCTGCTGCCAGCCCTGGGCTTGGCTTTGCTCTGCAGGGACAGGAGTGGAGCGCATGGCCAAGCCAGCCAAAGAAGTATTTTGGAAAATTAATCAGTCCAATTGAAATTTGATTGATTGAGGATTGAAAGGCACAATCCAGCAAGTCCTGGAAAATGTAATAGTCTAAAACCCTATTAATTTTTCATGTTCTCTCTGTTTTGATCCCCCTCCCCCCCTTCCCTTGTGGAGATGGCTTCATGCCAGGATGTTTATGCATAAACAATTCAGCTCTCTCCCGGCTGACTTGGTGCACTGGGTGCAGGAGGTTTTGGAGATGGTGAGACCCCACTGCCCCAGCGCTCTTGGCGGAGGGGATTTCCATCCTTTGCCTGTTCTCCTCAGAAACCCATTTGCCAAAATGAGTGGAAAAGGAGAAAACAGAGAGGAAGAACCTCATGGCACTGAGCTTTCCAGCTCGGGGTGACCCCAAACCTGCTCCTCCTAAATCAGGATGTATCACGACAGATACGGTAACACACATAAGCACGTGCATCCCCTCCAGTCACCGAGCAGTCGTGAGGCCACCACGACTTTCAGAGCTGGACAACGGACAGGAGCAACACAAGCATCGGGCCCAGTGCCGGCACCTGAAGATTCTCCTCTAACACAGGCAATAAATCGCTGCTCTGAACTGAATTTGGCGTCCCGCAAGTCAGCCGCGTTCCTGAATGCAGAACAGCAACCATTTTCGGCAGCAATGAAACAAACCCAGATACCACACATGGAGGGAGCCCAAAGCCAGCGATGTGGTTCAGCTGCTCGTTCAAAGCTACCTGTCAAGCATTTTGCCAGTGGATTGCCTGTGTAATTAGCAATCGATGTAAGCATAAGTTGCAAGCGGCGTTGTTAGTATGAAAATATTTCTGTTTTCAACAGATCTATTTTGATTTTTGGTTCCAAAGTGAAAATGTCTCTGTTTGTTCAACATTTGTTGTTGGCCTGTATTTTTGGTTGAGTTTTTTTTTTTGACACAGTGTCAACATTTCTCAAGTAGGAAAACCCAACATAGTTTAGTTAAAAAAAAAAGAGACCAATTTTCTGCCAGTAGCATCCATGGAAATGTTTCAAATAGGCCTCTGATGAAGTAATCTGAACATATGCCATCAGACCCAAGATCTGACCTCTTCCAGTAGCCCTTGTTGGACAGCTTCCCTGGGGAAATGAGGTTGTAAAATCATACCTTCTCTGTGTCCATTTGTCACCTTTCCACCATCAAACTTTGGCATACCTGAGCAGATTTCAAGCACAGATGGAATGAGATCTTGGAGATAATTGGGTTGTGACAAACTTCTCAAAAATCACAGTCCAGATTCAATTATATTTGGTTTTCTAACTGAAGAAAAGGTGGTAGGTAGCAGGGTTTGGGCTCTTATTAGACACAAAAGAATCTCAGGTGGATGAAAGCCCTTAAAATTTCCCAGGTGGCAGGCAACCATCAGCTGGACTTTGCACCTTTCTGGCCTCCAAGTCAACCTATGGAGCTCAGATATACTTTGAACCGGAGCAACACTTTTCTCCTGCCTCATCTGAAGTGCTCTGCCTGCCACATCCAAGGAGTCACCCTTGGGACAGCATTTCCCACGGTAGCTTGCCATGTATGTCCTCTGCCAGACTAGCCTTGAAAACTCGATGAAATGAGGATAAAGCAAGTGATCGATCTTCATCCTAGGGCCAGAATGCAGCTCTTTGCCGGGTTTCCAGTTGGATATTTTTCCTGTGGGACTGCGGGGCTGGTTTTCATGGTGGTGCTACGTTGTACTGTGTTCTCTCTGGGAACTCTTGCTGTTCCCAGCATTTTGGCCACAAGATGGATCAAACCTGGCTGTGGCCTTATGGCCCCTGTGAGTTCATTACTGTGCTGGGTCGCTCCAGCCTTTATTAGGACTGTTTATTTATGTCCTGCTCTGCCCCAAGAGCCTTTCTGAAGACAAAGCGTTAGGGCTCTCCATGAGGGTTTTTTATTTTTAATAAAACTTGCTTGTGCTCTCCCCCGAGGGACTTGTTGGAGTTGTGAAAGTCAAAGATAAAATGTTCTAGCTGCTGTTTCCTGGAAAGTGATGCTGTGTTTTCTCATGAAACTCCTGTAATGAACATCTACAAAGGGCAGAGGTGAGACCGAGGCACAATCTGTGGTCCAAGTACCTCAGAACAGAGAAGTTGGCAGCCAGATCTAAGTCCATTCTTTCCAGCTCTTCTTCTGAAATGGTTCCTAATGGGCTGAAAGAAAACTGGAAAGGGAACAACTTCAACATGGGAGAAAGACCAAAGCCTGTTTTCCTTCCTAGTCTATGCTTTGTGGTTGTCTTCCACCTCCCTGCATATCTCAGGACCTTCACAGGGCCACATAGAGGTTCAGCCTCGCTGGAGGGACAAGCTGATGCTGCAGAGGCTGTGAAGGTTATTTCCACACCAGGCAAGCGGCAATTTCCCTGTATCAGGACCTACCATGCCATGAAACAATACTATCTGCAGGAGAAGCCCAGGGCCACCTTAGCTTTTGGTTGCTCATCAAGGCTAATGAGCTAATACAGATGCTAATAATGAGCCTGCGCTCTTGCTGGTCCTGGAGCAAGCAGTTGTTCAGGGTCTCTGCCCTGTGCTGCACCGTGAGGGAGGGAGATGCTTACAGACTGGGGCTCCCTCACAGACCATTTTGACAGGGAAAAAATGTATTTCATTCTCATCAAATCCTTGGCAGGAAATGTCAACTTGATGCCAACTGGAAAAAAAAAAACCTAATAAATAAAAGGAAGCACTATTTTCTTTCTGATGGTTTGAACTGACAATGTTTTCTGGGCTGAAAGTTGACTTTTTAAAATCTTTTTTTAACTGTCTTCTGCTACTTGGGCTAATCAACAACCCAGTTAAACACCCTTCTACCAGCATCCATGAGTGCATCCCATCAGTAGCGGGGTTGATAATGTTTGGGCATGAAAATCACTGCCCAGGGCAGTATGGAGATGCATCCCTGTGACAGGGGCTGGCCGTGGTGTCACCAGGATGACGTGGCAAGGGGCAAGAGGAGCCACCAGAAACGCTAATCTCTGCAACAGAGCAGGATGTTGTACCCGCCATCTCATCAGTCGGTTCGTGGAGAGCCAGCCATGCGCAGTGTCTCCAGCAGGAATATGGAGCCCTCAGCTGGGCTGGGCCTCCACAACAGTCTCCCAAACCTTCCCAAGCTCTTGGGTTTGCCTACAAACAAGGTCTGGAGAATGGAAGAAGGGAAATATTAGTGTTCTGGAATGCCACAGAATGTCACTACATGACTATGGTCTCCCCTTGTCATGCCCTGGGCGCTGGCACTTGTTGAAGGAGCCTGGTCCAGAGGAGGGTTGTAGTGTCACTGCCTGGGGACACCATCCTGCCCACTGAAGGTACAGCAGCAATTAGCTGACCACAAAACACTCATTATTGGGTAGGAGGACTTAAAATGAAAAAAAATCACATTTTCTGTGAAAAACAGTACTTTACACACAGACATAAGCTTAAACCCAGCTCCAGTTTTCTACTGCAGGAGAAATTTTGATAGGAGGTTTCATCTGCTCCACTCCAAACTTTAGTTTGGGGCTCCAGCCCTAAACTCTGACCCTGCTGGGACTTCCCATTCAGATTTGAACAAGTTCTTCCTCATCCTAGGAGCTAGCGCAAAGCCTGGGCAGAGAAATGGCTTTCTTGGCACCCAGATCTCTTTTCTGATTATTATTCTGGTCATTCACCCTCTTTCCCTCTCAATCTTGAGGAAGGAGCAGTGATTTTGTGAGTTGGAACTTGGATGTATTCCCAGCTCCTTTTTTTTCCTCCTCCTGTTAATTAAAACTAATAAATCTGCTCAACAGAGTTTGCAGAGCAGGAGGACAAGGTACAGTTATCTTGACATGGCCAGGCCATCTCGGTCGTTCCCCCACACCTTTAATTTATTTAATTTATTCACGTATTTATTCAGTTCTTGAGCCCGTTCCAGAAATATGCTGCTGATCTGAATTTCTCATCTATGCTATGTGCAGGCTCTTTGCCTTTCTTTCACAAGGAAGCAGTCCCACAGGAGCTGCAAATAATCAACAATTATCATGGCATGCATCCCTAGACATAATTACAGACAATCTGGAGTAACCTGGAAACAAAGGGAGTCCATGTTATACAAGACCTGCTCGGTCTATTCCTCCTCACATGCCCCGTACCCTCCATAGTGTAAAGGGAGATGAAACCCCAGGTTTTGGGGCACAGGGGTGTTAGTGCAGTGCTCAGTTCTTTGTACTGATTTGGGGGATGCAGCAGGAAAAGCCAAAAAAAGGGATCAGCCCCCACCACTTGGGTGTTCAATGCCTGACGAACCTAGTGGCTTTCTATGATGGTGTGACAACAACAGTGGACCAAGGAAAACCAATGGATGTTATCTATCTGGATTTCTGCAAAG